>QQSS02204846.1:0-120413 GCA_003687565.2 Craspedacusta sowerbii
CCCCCAACCCCAACCCCAACCCCAACCCCAACCCCAACCCCAACCCCAACCCCAACCCCTTTTTTATAAGGACAACAAGGCTTGGCAACAATCAATAGACCTCAAACGATATGGGTACATAAATTAATTAAATTTAAATCAACGCTGAAAAAATAATAATCCACACTTCAATCGGACGAGTGTCACTCCATACCATCAAATTGTTCCTAAGTGACTATTTTGATTTAAAAATATAAACGCTTTAGAACATAATTTAAAAAGAATATGAAAATACTAGCCATGGTTGTAAACAATTTTGAGCAGATTTGACTTCGGAAATGAACTTTACTTTGTGCTAGAACACCTGGTAATAACTATCAAAGTCCCTATTTAAGGAATTCAAAACACTTTGATAAGATGTTTAACTTATCGATCAAACAACTAATTAATAAAATATTATCTAAAATTAAATAGATGCTTCACGTAGGGTATAAACAGTACGTTTGAGCTTTTTTAAACTTTTAAGTTATTGGAATACAGCCAAGCTGTATGCTCTTGTAACAAAACTGTCTCCTTTAGGCAAATTCAACTCAATTGAATAGGTACTTTCTGAATTCAGTGGTTAGGATTGGATCCACAAAGATGAAAAAGCTAGTTCAAAAGCTATTTGATGATCAAAATTTTCATTCAAATTAAATTTATCTTTCAAAGAGTGTGGACAGTTCCTTACTAAACTTGAAGAAGCAATCGGCTACCTTATTGATTTTGTTTAGCAGAGCTTGACCTTCCTCTCTTATCCTTTAGTCATCGCGAAATCTGATTGTTTGCTTTTAGTATTGGATTCGACCTATCAATTTTTCCATCAAAGGGAGCAGTAAGTCGACGCCTTTGCTTTTTTCGATGGCCTCGACTATATCAACCAGTTCAGCGTTAAAGTTGACCTTGAAATATTCTTCCCACAATAATTTTAGTTTCCTGCTTAAACTTTTTTAGAGCAGGTTGAGTTCGTCTGCTAGCTTAGGCTTTATTATTGCATAGCTCCTTTTCAGCTCATTTATTGTCTCTTTTTTCTGATTAGCGATCCAGTTTTGAGATTTTTTATTCTAAAAGTAAGACCTACTCTGAAACTAAATGCAAGTGGAGAGCTGGTACACTGACAAAATGCGTCTGAAGGCCGGCTCAAGAAAAGTCTTATGGAGTGCTAGCAGACAGTCACTGCATATAAAAGTCCTTGAGTCTATAAGGAAAAATTGTAATGAGCAAATGGGAGTACTGGAACAGTCACAATCATTTTGGACGATATATTTCGAGAGCGACTTTACATTCATTGTAATTATTAAAGCTTGAAATCAACAAATGTTAGGAAAAATAGGAAATGGAATCATTAAACTCATGGAGGAATAAGACTTCGAAGATGCAGTTCGAACTGCCACAGAGTCCTTCATGCGGCTCAACACACTGTGGATCAAGCTTGGCGCCACACGCTAAGAGGTTCAACCCTATCTGAGAAACAAACTGCTGACCACTCTGGAAGGGCGACACACGCTCATCGTGAAGCATTAATAATCGGTCAAAGCAATAGTGGTAGCTCTGGATCTTTACGAATACACTCAACTCCCATAATTTCCGATTTATAATTTCCATCTTTTCAAGGAGCTATCAAATTATGCTCAATTAGTGGAGCAGGAGATGCTCAGTATGGTCGAAGGGCCCAACCACTCCGTCTACGCCATCTACGGAATCGTCGATCATAACTGGGCCAACCAGGGACTGTCTCTGTAGTTTTGGCTTTATTGCATAGAGTATTACCGGACGAGAGGGTTCAAATACCTGTACAGCAGGATTTCGCACATTGCCTCTCTGCAGATTTGTCTGAAGATCGGAGGATGGGTGATGAATTATTTGGATCTGGGAAAATAAAATAAATAGCTGCAAGGGTAGTTTATCTGGACTATTTGCGTACCCTGCGACTTCGGCCGTGTTCCTGTTAAGAGGAAGGCCAGAGCCAAGCTCTGAATCTTAATTTAATCCGACGATATGTTGCGGTTGGTTGGTGGTCCAGCTTCATCATGGTGGCTCATTGTAGATGAACTGCTTATAAATCTGTAATAATTTGAACTAATATTTAGGCTTTGGTATCCTTCCCAAGGGAAATAAGCTGTAAATATTTATTGATAATTACCTTCTGTAGAATGTCCAATAGTGCAAAGTTACTTGGATTGTCAATAATGGTTGAAGAAAATCTAAATTATTAAGAAATGACCACTATAAGTAGGATTCTTCTTGTCAACCCCCTCCGTATAGTAATGGCCTGGCTATTTAAGGTACTTGCGGAGCTAGAAGTTCGACTCTGCAGTGCAAGGAGTACAGTTGTAGTGTGAGTGCAAGGACTGGTAGCAAAATTATTAAAAAAAATACAAATTTCATTTATATTCATTTATTTTAATTACTTATCTAGTAAATCCAGAGCAATTTATCAAGTTCTTATGAGCCCACAAGTCTGTCTAGCTCCTACCTTAGCGCATCAGTTCGATCGTCCAATTCCTTCCTGCGGCTGACTGCCTGAGATAGCTCTGAGGATAGTGCCAGATCCTTTTGAACAAGGTGTTGTATTGCAAGGGTATGTGAAGTTTGAAGGGAGAGGGTGATGTCTGCTCTGGTGCTTAAATTGAGTTGTTATAAATAGCTGGTCTTGATTGAAGCAGTTGTCAACTAATTTTAGCATTTCTAAAGTTTGTGTTTTAATTATCCTACTCTTTTAGCCCAATCTTTCTCTTTCAACTCCTTGTTCAGGTTGTTTTAGAGTTGTATCATCATCTATCGAAAGTAGTTGACGGTTTCCCCTGTCTTCTAAATCCCAGCTGCTACAATTTCTCGCTACTAATTCAGCTTGGAAATGCTTTTATTGATGCTTTAGACCATCTAGTCAATATCCGAGAGGACAGGCAATCCAAGCATGAGGGCAGTTTCTTGCAATTTGGTCTTAATCTGATTGATCTGGAAATAAGTCTTTTTCTTGAAAAAGTATTAGATTAGCGATTCCTCGAAGTTCAAGAGAATGTTTTAAAGGCTAACAAGCGACTGGAACAATTAAGCTCTTTTCTTCTCGAGCCCGTTGCAGTCAGGAAGCTTGGCGATATCAATCTCGCAGGAATCAATTTAATCTGCAAAGTGCAGCCTTATGTTCTGGAGTTTATTAAGTTTCTAGATAATGTGGGAAGAGCGTTAAACCCTAATTTTAAGCGTATCCAGATATTTGAGATAAAGAGCTTATAAGTTCTCTACATCGGCCTTCCTGTTTAAGCTCCACCAAGCGTTCGCTCAGCTGCAGACTCGTCTCGCAGAAACCCCTTTGTCTGGTTTCGTTGAGCAAATCCTCCTTTGTTTACAAATATTCCTCGAACATGCTCTTCAGGATATTCTTTATCGAAAGGCATTATCTCTCCTCTGATTTGAGCTTTTCAACCATACTGTCTACCTAATTTTCCGCTTAATAATTAGATTCCCAAAATAGTTTTTTGTTCTGAAATGAGATTTTAACTTAAGGATTGGTGTCGGCAGCAAGTTCGGTTCGTTGGTGGATTAATAGCTGTTGCAAGGAGCGAATTGGGGTATTGAAATCACTGTTTTTACTGTCCGTAGAAAGCATCTATTTATAATTATGAAGAAAACATTTAGCTATATTAGCCTTTTTTGCCACAACTCTTTTAATACCAAATAGCGAGAAAAGCGTTACTCGAGCTATGTGAACAGAGTCCATGAAATTATACGCGAAAAGCACTCCTTGCCGAAAGGCGTAATCAGAAGAAACAACTCCTTGGGCAAGCGATTAGCGCAATAACAATTTTAGTTGAATTGGAGAAATACAATAATGTATAATAAACTGCTTGACATCAGCAGGAGATTGCCATAGTCGGAGAAGCCCTTGAAGAAGATCAAAAACCTAAAGGGCAAGCTAGTTCGTTAATAGCTAATTGGTATTTAAAATAGGAGGTTATTGAAATCCATTGATAAGACCAACGCACGTTAAAATAAAACGTTCTTCAAGCTAAAACCGCTGCTAGTGAAGAACCGATTCCTGAAAAACAAAGACCACCCGCTGCCGCCAGTCATCCTACAAACCCTTTTCTGAACTTTAATCTCAATTCTAGCTGCTTTCCAGCAAGTCTAATAATTATTTCGCATTCGGTCTTATGTGCTAATATTATTTCTCTGTACAAATTTATCCCAATTATTTACCTTATTCCAAGCTTAATAATTTTTGTCCAAGCCTCTCGATGTCCTCAAGCTAATCATTTTATTGGTAATCCCTTTTTTAAGGAAAATAGACTATATTATCAATGATTTTAAAGTTATCGAAAAAAAGCGGGGAAACGCCGGCCTCGTGTGCCTTTTTGACAGACTTGATCATATAGTAGAGGAAGGTTCCTTTCTGCGAAGGATAAAATTGAGTTTTTTCATCCCTGATAAATTGGTCTTCGTACAAACAATATTTTATATTTTTAATTTGCTTGTCCTCAACGCAATTTTTGCAAGCCAAGATCAATCTTTATAACATAACCTCGTATATCATTTCCTTGGGATAATTCCCGCAGAGATGACATTTGCTCTTAGTTAACTTATTTTAGAGTTTTTCGATATACCCATTTAATAGCCAGTTTTGCTGTTAGGCTGATAGTTTTCGAATGAATTTAATGATGAGATGATGCCAATGTCGTTAGGCCTAGACAAAGGCACAGTTCTAACAAAAATCTAATTTGCATTAATAGCAATGGTACCTAGGCTTGATATTGATGTTATAGCACTTTGAACACCTGATTCCCCAATGAACAAGTTAGGGGTAGTAGTCCTCCTATTTCAATTTGATTAGTCTCTTGATATATCGACCCTTTTTGTTTGCTTCAATAAGGGATGAACTATTTTTGAATTACTATATTTTTTTATTCATCTGAGGTAAAACTTACTGGTTGGGGATGTTCAGAGCTGAATTTATTCTATCAGCTTCTTATTTATTTTAATCAGGCTTCTTTGAAATGCATGGACCCATTCAAAATGAAATTAATTTGTAGATGTCTCAGGACCTTCAAGAGGTCAGTCTTTTAGACTCCCCCTATACATCCTGATGGCCAGTTCTAGTTCTACAAATTGGGATAGACACTGGACCCTGAGTACTTCAAGCGGATCGAAGAGAAGCAGGAGGAGATGAGGAAATCGGATAAGATCTCATTATACTAACTGGCCACTGATTAAAAGTACGAGATCTTCAATAATAAGAAATAAAAGCTGTGGCGTTAAAGAGTCAAAAGATATATTCCTAAGCCGATAAATTATGACTAAAATACTGTGTTCGACTAGCAAACCCAGCTCCCAATCAACTCCGGCTTTGACTCACTTATCAAATTACTCAAGGAAAATCCTGGAGGGAGTTCCAAGAGCAACTACATATAAGGCATCTTAGGTTTAGCTAAAAGATTAAATCTCAAAAATTAAGTGGACCTTTTACGTTAATTTAAGAGAGCGCTGGTGTGGAAGCTGTCTGAGGACAAACTGGAGAGGCTGAAGGGGTAGCTGCTGAAAAAGGGAGTGGAGATGGTTGCAGCTATTCGACAGGTATAATTATAAAAAGCGAACAAAGTGAGATAAAGCTAAAAGTAGCTAAACTCGATAATAGAGGAATCTTAAAAGAAATTAGACTACTAAGTGAATGACTTTTATTTTGGGACTATCGGCAAAAAATATAAGGTCTACAACAACCCCGATGTCAAGAACTTTCTGCCCTTTTAAAACCGATATGAGTTCGCTTAGGCCCAATCCTACTAGGATTAAGAAAAAAGTTATTTAGGGAATCTTTTACGAGACGTGTAAAACAGATATCTCAACTTTAAAAAGGTGGTGAAAAATAAGCAAAATTTTTCGTTTACAATCGAAAATAAGGAAATAAATCTAGATTTGATCAAGGATAAATCCTTAAGATAAGAAGTCCTTAAGCTAGCTAACGAAATGGACGTTTTAGACTAGGCAATAGGATTCCCACAAGAGGAAGATATTGCTCGCTAGCTTTAAGTCCTAATTTGGACAATGCCGATACAGTACCAAGCCTTGCTGACAGAAAACTAGTAGTCTGAGACGATAACAAACTACTTCGCGGGGAAGCAGCTTAGCAGCGAGTAACTTGTCTGGAACAAGCTGCCGATAGAGAGCACAATCGACCCCAAGAGGTAAGAATTCCTCTATCCGATCAAAGACTAGGTTCCTAATTAACTATCTTACAATTTTTAAATTTAAAGCCGTTTGAATTTACTTCCTTTCAAAATCTTTAAACATCCCCTCAAAAGCGTCATTCGCTTCTATGCCGAAAGAGTCCCTAACAATCTTAACAAAAAGATCACCCGCCTTGAGGCCCTCGACCCTGAAGACCGATGCTAAATTTACCGAAAGGTCTAAAAAGATAAATTGATTAAGAAAGGCTTAAGGACCAACACAGACTTGCATGGAAGGGCTTTCGGCGGAGGAGGTTGCAAAAAGAGTTCAGCAATGGCTTATATCAAGCCGAATAAATAAGGGGTTTGCCTTATAAATAACCGCAAGCCCCATTAATACTTTTACAACTCACTGTACAGAGCTATGTCAATTACCCCTATATTTCTTGCACATATGCAGAGCGATTACGAAGTAAGGCTTTATGTGAGAGGAGGGGGCTCGAGAGGAAAGGCACAGGCTTGCGCGAACGCTCTAGCGAGAGCTATTGTGAAGCTGAAGCCGTAGCTTAAGACGTATTTCCGACACCAAGGACTGATAACCTTGGACAAGCGAAACAAGGAGCGGAAGCACATAAATCTCTATAAGGCCAGACTTAGATATCCGTATGTCCGCAGGTGAAATTCCATGAATCTTTATATATTCGCAAAATAGGCACTTTCCTTCTTATATAAATACTTACTCCCCTTGGCCTACCTCATCCTCCTCTTCATCTCCTGGGATCTCAACTCTTCTTGGATCCTCGTTCGACTCTTCGCCTTCCTCATTCTCCTCCTCAGGCTTTAAAATTGCATCGTCATTCTGGCCCTGGACCATAGCGCTTCCTTCATACCTCAGCTTACAACTTTCTTCTCTATTTCTGCTGCTGTGATGAGTATGTAGTTTGGGGAATTCAAAGGTATGGACTGGGTATCAGGACTGGGGTGGGTAATCGTGGGAACGGTAGGAATAGTAAACGGGAGTTGCTATTGCATAATGCTAATAGGGTTCACGTTTTATGGTATCTACTCAACCTACAACGCTTTAGATGGGACAATTCGTCTGGAGTCAGACGGCTTGAGCCAGTACGAAAAATAATACCTTTTGAAATACTGTAGAAGCGATCAAAACTCTAGGGAGTGCTCCATTTGTCTCTAGAGCTAAGGTCTTAGCAACGGAGTAGAGCTTCCCGTTTGTTCTCACATCTACCATCAATAGTGCATCGTTTAGTGGCTTTAGAATAACAGCAAGTGTCCCTTGTGTCGTGGCGATATTAGGGTTAATTTAATTGAAAGCCTTTGATTTAATGATTAAAATAATTAAAAATTTGCTAAGATTGAACAAGAGGACGAAAATAGTGGAAGCCGACGAAGTAATGGGGTTTCGAAACAAGTACTTAGCTCAGAGCAACGCATTTGAAAATCATCTTGGGCTTACTTAAGATATTAGAACCCAGTTTTTAGGTGAGCATAAGCTGGAGAAGAAGTAGTAAAAAAGTTTTGGAGCCTTAATTATGCTCTTTGGGGGGATGCTGACTACAGCCATCTTAATCTTAGCCAATGATTAAAAATTGGTCATGTGGTCCCGGCTCGGCTTATTGACTCTCAAAATAGAGGCCACTAATCTCCTCTCCACTCAAAGTTCAAAAGAAAGAGCAGTTAAGTTAATTAAGCTCATCATGGATTTTCTTTAGCAAAATAATCTTATAGCTCCTCAGCTGTTAACAAAACTGGTCAGATCCCTTGAGACGGTTTGCAAATATTACTCTTACCACCGCCGTTCGTGCGAATAGGTTTAGGATCTACTGGGACGGATCAGTGAGAGGGTTAGACTGATCCGAAATGAGAGTGAAGCGACCTAGCAAATGAACGCGATTTAAAGAGTCAGAAAAATAATTGATTGCAATAAATGAATTAACATTGAAATATTTCTAATCAATGAAAAAAAGGCCCATCTCAGCCTACGCTCGCTTCACTACTCCTTTACAGAACCTCAAATCCTCGATCGGAGAACAGCTGGAAATCCTCCACCGCAAAGAGTAAGTCAGGACTATGTCCGTTAATAAGCCGAGATTGATGGCTAGAAATACCAAGAACAAACATTAAGTCAACTCTAATATAAACACCATCAAAGTCTAAAATTTGGTTGGATTTAAACAATGCCGAATAGGCACCTTGGATTAGTATAATCGACTCATTTAACAGATTTAACAGCGTCAGCTGAAAGGCCCTTCTCTTAAAGTCGATTAGATCAACTTACCTGGATTTAACATGGAGAACATATGCAAGTATACAATGAAAGGACATAGCGTGATGTCAAGACGCTTGATGTGCCGATAGCTATTCAAAAAGGACTTAAAGAAGATATTGGATAACACGTAGCCGAACATATCAGTTTGGAATCAATTAACTCTGAAGGAAAGAAAGAAGAAAATAATTGCCAACTACGTTCCCTCAAGTTCCCAGGGCGACGGAGTGATCTTCCTATCTTAAGATTAGATTAATCTATTGAAATAACTAGTCTAAGAAAATAAGATCAAGAACGTTGAGAAATTGTGGGTCATAACCAAGCGGGATGGCTCCAGACAAATGAACATCTACAACCAAACCTGGCAGAACATGGGTAACGTCAAGTGCATTGACGATAGGGAACAATAGATCAACTAGCTATACCTCTAATCCTTCAAAAGCCTGCAGTAGACAATTGAAACAATTCGACCCAAACTTGTGTGATCATTTAATGATTTTGAGAGGGATGCTTTGAGCCTTAAGCTTGTCCATCAATACAGTCTCGATCCCCTTGTTGATCGCTTTTGTTTTCAGTATGTTTTAGCTATAAATACTCTTCTTCTTCCCCTTTAGCTTGCTTATCTTTTTCTTGATTGGAGCATTCTTCTTTTTCGGCCTTGGCCCACCTGAACTCCTCTATTTTCTGCCTTGCACCATTAATTATTTAAATAATCACATAAATCTCGCCTTTTTATGAGGCTGGCCCATCCCATGTATTTATTGCTTATCTTTGATGAATTAGAGTAGAACGTTCTAATCCAGTGGACCTATAGCTTGGAGACATTACTTAGCAGAATATCTGAGGTTGGGATTGAGGGCTAGCATTTTGTTAATTAGAGACATAAAAGTGGTATCCTTGCTAGCTTCTAAGGCTCTCTATTAAAAGAAGTGAGTAATCTAGTTTGGAAAACTCTCTTTTATTTAATATCTTTAAAAATTTGGCAGAGAGTAGGCCTACATCCATAGTTGATTGTCAGGAGTCCCCAGTAGCTTGAAAATTTAATGGATTACCGCTGTTTAAGTATCCTTCCCGAACAAGGGTTTTCCGATCAGCAATTCAATTATCAATACTCCCAGAGCCCAGATATCGACCTTTTAATTGTAATGTCTATCTCCGAGAAGAATCTAAGGGGCTCTGTACCATAAAGTAACCACATGAATAGTATTTGGTCTTTCTGGAATGAATTACTTGGCCAGACCAAAATCAGCTAATTTGATTATGCCTGAATTGCTTATCAAGATATTAGCTGTCTTTAAGTCTCTGTGAATGATATTATTTTAATGAAGGTAGCTTAGTCCTTAGAGGGACTGGTTCAGAATACATTTGACGACGGGGAGTGGCATTCTCCCGTGCTCTCTGACTAGGCCCAGTAGGTCATATTGCATATAGTCTAGCACTAAGTAAATCTAGGCAGGCTTCTTCTTCTATTGTTGGTAAACCACTTATTTAATTTTCAAAATGTTCTTGTGATCTAACTTGGACAGAATTTTGATTTATCTTAGTGCAGTGATTGGAAATCCTTGTGTTTCCTTCTAATTCATGTAATCTAATTGCTTCAACGCTAGTATCTGGCCCTCCGATTAGCACTTGAACACTGCCCCATAGCTCCCTTTCGATATCTAGTTTATCTTATTATACTTGGGCTTTAAATTTTTGCATGGGATCATTTATATGCTATTAAGAATATTGAGATACTGCGCCAAGCAAGCGAAGGCGGATGTCATAGTCGATTCTACTGCTTATCCGTTGACGGAAAGCGTCTAAGACGATTTGAGATAGTATAGTAATTCAAAACTAACTGGAGAGGCTACCATCATCGGAGAGCAGTCACAAAGGAAGAAAGGCTAAGGATGGATGCGCAAAAGTTGGAAAAAAATCAACCGCAAATATGTTGATGCTTATAAAGTAGAAAGGCTGGCTGCTGATTAGCTACGAGTTAACAATATCTATTATTCGATCGAAAAGTACGTGGCCGAGTTTATCAAAAGATAAGATGCAATAAGACCTTCGCCTAAAATATATTCAAGACTGCTTTACAACTCAGTTAAGCATGGACATTGCCAATAGAGATTCTTCCTCAAATTTTAGCCATATCTACCCAAGTACTAATTGAACTTTCCTGGATATATGGCTTTCGGGAGCTTGATAGGCTGCCTATAATTTAATTATAAATCCTAGAAATTCGCTGAATATATGAGATAGAGAATGCCATAAAGCTTGTCGAGCACTGATGTTTTAGAGTTAGTCCATGCTGCCGCTGTAAATTCCGTAATGACTCTCTAATGGAGACAGCAGTTAGTTCTAACTTATCTTAATGATAGATTGAAAGATATCAATCGAATTCCTATCGAGAAATTAGGTACATACTTTGACGATCTGAATCAGCTGCAGCTTTGGAACGATTAGTATTGGTAGATTCATCTGCAGAGATTTCTAATTCCTGGAGTGAGAGGGGCTTTAAGATTCCTTAAATGGCGCGATTATAAAGTTCTAACTTAATAATTTAAACAACAATGTATCTAGTACCTGTATAATGATTAAGATGTCTTGTGGAGATTTAAATTGGAGGAAGGTCGGCTTTACTCCAATAAAGAGATGATTTAAAAAAGCCAAGTCAACATCAAGCCTCCTAAGCTCAATAGCTTATTCTCTAATTAGGAGGCTGAACTCTTGCATGGAATACATAAGTTGAATATCTAATAGGGAGATAAAGCCAGCAAACAATAGCAGATGTAGGAAAATGCAAGTAAAATGGTTAAGATGCTGTAAAAGCAATTCATCAAAAGCTCATATTCTCAAGGCGATGTCAATAAGACTATCTCGGACTAAGAATTGCTTAAAATTGTTGGGATTAGTCCATAGGAATTTTAAAATATGTCAGATGATAGTTAATAGAATCTTAATACCAAAATAAAAGCAGTGGGAGCAAATAGTGAACTAAGGCAAAAACTGATGGAACTGATAAGTAAATAGTCAAAATAATAAGTGCAGGAAGGCGAGACGAGCAAAGAAGACGAGAATGAGAATGAGAATGGGAATGAGAATGGGAATGAGAATGAAAACAGTAAAGATGATTGATCAATTCTTATTCAGATTAATTAATCCTTATTCCTTTTTCAGATTAGAGCTTTAAAATAGCTTATTTCGAACGCCTAAGTTATACTACTTGAAGTTTAACTTTGAACTCTTCTTTTTCACCCTTTTTACGCTACTTAATAGCCTCTCCAAACTCACATTCATCACCTTTTGCTATTCCACCTTCCGTTGTCTCCGCTTCATTTTTAGATATTTAGGCAC
Organism: Craspedacusta sowerbii; assembly: GCA_003687565.2. Taxonomy (NCBI): domain Eukaryota; kingdom Metazoa; phylum Cnidaria; class Hydrozoa; order Limnomedusae; family Olindiidae; genus Craspedacusta; species Craspedacusta sowerbii. The sequence goes on from QQSS02204846.1 coordinate 11,803, forward strand.
TTAAATCGGTAGATCTGGCAGGCTTTAGTCATAAGGATTTACAAAAAAGTTAAAATAGTCAAAAAATTTTGGTTTTATTTCTCCAAAACCCGATTTCTTATGTCTTCCTTAATTTGAAATTGAATTCTTTGCACTATAAAGTTTTTTGATGGACTGTTTCTAAATCTAGGGTGATAATAGAGAAGGTTTGGAGGGATTGAAATGTGTGTTGACAAAGGACTTGTGTGGGTAAGAGTGATTTAGGTACATCTTTTAAAAGAGGTTAAGCCTAATTCTAATGATTTACTAGATTCTTTTAGAATGCAGAATAAACTTATTTTAAATTTAGTAAATTTAATTTCGGAATAAATTATTTAGACGAGTTTTACTCATAGTATAAATGACTCCTCTAGAGCTTTTGCATTACAACATGAATTTCCCTCCATGAAGTACCTCAAATTATCCGTACGAACTCTCTTAACATAAACTCATTATCAGGATCTTCTGCCGAAATGCTTCTTCATTTGTCTATTAACTTTAGTTAAGTTTAGTGAGTTTTATTTGGGACTATTTAATAATATCAAATCGTCCTGATTTCACAAAGATCAAGAAGGGGACTTAGTATTATAACTTATTTCCGAAATTAAGGTGTTTACATGTGCTAGACATATCATAATTTTAAACGAACATCTACATTTTATTGAAGAGATGTGAAAAATAGGGCAATTCTTATCACCATTATTACTCACCCACGATTTTGATTATTACCGAATCCTCAATGTTGTTTAATCGATTTTTTATGTGCATTTCATGAACGATTAGTCTGCTAGTAGTGCGATTTAGCTATATTTCAGAGCCTTTCCTTTTGTTTAATTACTTTTTTTAACTTTGACTTCTATGATATCTAGTTATCCGAAGCTTTGGCCGAACGATAGAAGCTCACTGAATTATATCTGGCCTTTTAATATAAAGCAGATCGATTTTTACACATTTATCTCTTGGTTGGGTTAAATTTCCAAAAATCTAAAATGTTAAAATAAAACTGCAAGTGCCCAGATTGAATGCTTCTTGTTAGTGATTTACCAGGGCGAATGAATTAAGCTATTTAAAAGCAAGAAAGGGCAATATTGTCTACAATTATAATTTGATTCGGGAATTCTGCTGATCCCTGATCAATTATTTTATGCTAGGTATATTCATTATAAAAATAAAAAGTCAAATAATAATATTTTTGAGATTACTATTTTTATCATACGATATTGAAATTACAAAATAATATTCGTTATGATAAATGAAAACATACTCAAAAAGTTATTCGAATTCTATGCAGGCTTCGGAAATAGAACCAATAAGCTGTGGCTCTATCCAAGTAAATTTAAAAAATTGTTAATTGACTGCTAGCTCATGGATTTAGTGGATCCTCATACGATTGATCTGTCCTTCATAAAGCAAGCTCAACAAATTGATTTAAATAGGAAAAGAATAGATTTTTAAGGATTTATAAACATGATATAGCTTCTTAGCTAATCTTTGGGACTAGATTTAGTATCAGTAAAGTTACTAGCAATTTATAATAAGTTAAATAATAATTAAGGAGCAGTTTAGTTGAAGTCGCTTGAAATGGTTCAGAACTATTTGAAAATCATTTCTTATGAATCCACTTTCAGGAAGTTGTACAAAAACTTTTTTCAAAATTAAATTATCTCATCCTAACCTAAATAAGAATAAAAATTCAAACATAATAGCTTTAAGGCACTGATCTTACTTCTGAAATAAGCTTAAATTTTCCCTGGACTTATTTCTAAGACATCCATTACTAACCTTTATAATTATACTTTAGAATTCTATGATAGGTTATAGGTTATTTAATAAGGCAAAGTGTTTACATTTGTTAAATTTTTGAATGTAATGGCGAGGTTGCCTAATTTCCTAAGCACAATGACTTAAAACTTTTCGGACAATATGAATCAGATTTTCCAGAAATTGATTAGCAGAAATTTCATTCATATTTAAACAAAAAATAATTATATTCCTATAAAAAATCCATATTAGATTGATACTTCTCATGTCATCTAATGCTCATCTCCTAAACACCGTGATTTGACTCCAGTCAGAAAAAAAAAAATTTCAAATTAAAAATATAGACCCACACTCTTATCAGAATTAAATTCAACGCCAAAAGGACTTCATTATTTCGCAGCTTTATATAGTCCTACCAGATAAAATTTGTAGCATTCCGTGGGTAAAAACAAAGGATATTTTTAAAGTAATAAGGGGTGTATCCAACAAATTCAGAGTATCTTTAAACATTATGCTCAGAGTGAAGGGTAGTACAGACAAAGAATGAATTTTACGCAAGCAAAAAAGGTAGTTGCTGATAACAGAAAATTATTCTTAAACTCATAATTTGATTTGGATTTGATTCTATCAAGTGCTAGTAAAGGAAAATCTTCATTGGATATCAAAGAGTTTTAAAATTTTTTGGTAATGCTCCACCAGAAATCAATGCGCTCTACGAAATTGTAAAAATTCATTTAAACTTTGCTTGAGACATGTGATAATTAATTATCGAACTAATTAAAGACTAGTATTGCAGCGATGCGTTTTATCTAGTAAGATGAAGTGGTATGTCGTTTGATGTAACTAATTCATAAAAGTCTTCGGAATAGCATATAGAGATATGTGTAGAAAGATAGATTACTTTAATAAGATGTAAAACGATATTTAAAAGAAACGAATATATTTCCAAGCTATTTAAGTGTAAAAAAGCTACATTAATTCTTTATGCTTTTGTAAAAGAATGGTTCTATTTCAATTGATGCCTTCGTCAAATTGTTAGCTCTATGTTCTTAAAATATCAAGCTTGAAGGTTAACCTCTAGCTTATCGACTCAAATTCGTCTTCTAAATAATATTGCACTCCAAGGGATTCTCTAACTCTATTAAATTTGCGTCTAACAAAGGTCAACTCCAGTCGATTTATTCTCAACTCTCAATAATATTAAATGACAATTATGAAAATATATGATCAGCTTTATTCCCCGAATTATTATTTTTTTTCCTATTACTCTTATTCTCCGAAATCCTACAATATTTATTTTCTCAACATTTGATCAGAATTATCGTCACCACCATAAAAAACTTATTTCTTCTTTCGATGTCCTCTGCCTGTAGGTTGGTCTTTTAAGGCCTCTTTAGGCTTTTATTTAATCCATTCCGGCACCTATTCCTAACTCAAAAGCCTGTAATTAAAGAAAGTTTCAGAGATTCTGGGGTCAATAAAATTCTTATAAAGTTTAGATTAACGCAAATACCTTTCTTAATCCATCTTTTGAAACTAATTAAATTAATTTTAGTCTCGCATGATGTAAGTATTGATCTACTAGTCGTCTGGTATTTAACTGTCCATGCCATCCTAAGTTTTCTTATTCTTGAGTAAATCTTCGAGCATTTGCTTTTGCTCGTTCTAGGTTGAACGTTGGTTGTACATCCCTGCGTTTATATATAAATCGTGCAAATTATTTTTATAAGCTGCTCGCTTCAATATCATTTATTAAATCTTAGTATTTGTGATTAAGCGCAATACTCTTACTTAATTTTTTTGCCCGATTCGATGGGCTCTGTCTTTTGCTTGTTTGTCCATCTGTGGATTCCAATCAGAATCAAAAATTATAACTGTATCTGCTGTTTGCAAATTCAGGCCCAATCCGCCAGCTCTTGTACTTAATAAGAAGATGTCATATTAAGAATCCTCTTTATTAAATAATTTCATTCTTTAAGCCCTATCATCAGCTTTGGTAGATCCGTCTAGTCTTAGATGCTTTATGCCTCTATAATGGAGATATATCTGAAGGATATCCATGAGATTGGTCATTTGAGAAAATATAAGGATCCTATGTCTAAATTTAATTAGTTTAGGAATTATTCTGTCTAAAAGTTAAAATTTTCCAGAGCTTCTAAAGATCATATCATCATAGCAGAAATCTTAATAGTTTCCCAAAAACAGGAATGGATGGTTACATATTTTTCTTAATTGCATCACAAGATTGATCACTGCTTTTTTATAACAAAACTTCCCAGACTATGAGTCGAATTCTGCTATGCCTTTTTATTGAATACTTTTTTAAACAATCTTTTGCCAAGCTGAAAGTTAAACTTTCACAATAAATTACTTTTTATCAGGGAGTTAAGCCTAAACTTATTTTTTGATTCTTCTCAATAAGAAAGGCCTGAGAACTTGATGAAGTCTATTGATTATCAAAAGCTGTTCTTCCTAAGATAATCCCACATTCTCACCTCTCATTTATTTGCTTATTGGTAAATAAAACCATTTCTAAAAATCTTAACAGGATTAGAATACTCTCGGTAATAAAAAATTTAAAAGTGCCCATAACTAAGCTAAATTATTTTGCAAAGGAGTTCCTGTTAGCAGAAGCCTGTGGTCGCTTATATATTGTTGACCTAATACTTGACTAAATTTCGCTTTAGAATTTTTCATTCTATGTCCTTAATCAACAACAATGTATTTCCATTAGTATTTATTAAGGACTAATCTATCCTTGAGGATATATTAATAAGTAGTTATACAGACATTCCATTTAGTTGTGCGTAGTGTTTTAGCCAATTATTTTCTAGTGGCCGGACTTCCTTTATATGGTATTTTTTTGATAATAGGAGCCCATTTGTCAAATTAGAGTATCCAGTTACTCATTGTTGATAAAGGGACTACAATCAAGAACGGGCCATAATTCTTTTTATGCTAAATTAGATAACAAAATAAAGATATGGTTTGAATGGTTTTGCCAAGCCCCATTTAATCAGCTAGAATGCCATTAAGATTATTGTTATAGAGGGAGACTAACCATTAGAGACCTTTGATTTGATATTTATTTAAACTGCAATTCTTTTAAATGTTAGAGGGCTGAATTTCAATGGGTTAAACTATATTGTGATTTAACTAATAATATATCTTATTTGAATGAAGAATATTTTTTAGGATATCATCATTATTTTGTTAAATTTCTTAGTCTTACTTTGTAGGTGCTTATCCTTTTTGAATCTTTATCTTCGCACCTAGTTGTCTCAAAAATTTATCAGTTTGCTTTAGCAAGTCGATTATTCGACTATTTTTTGTCAACTATAGATGCTTAATATACTATTACCATTTATTACTTTTAATCAATTAAACACGTAAACGCTCTGCTTGTTGATTTTACCTTTTCTTTTTAATTATCTAAAAGGATTGCTTTGCTAAAAGCATTACTTTTTTTAAATTCTTATTTTTTCTTTTGTGAAATTAGAAAAACTAATTTTGGTGTATAAGCATCTACTACATAAAACCTTTGTGCTTCATGCGTCTTCTTCTATCACCTTGCAGCTATGTAACTTAATTCCTATTAAGATTAGTATTTTATTTTCTTTGTGGCCTTTATCTTCTAAAAAATGTTCTGTCAAGCAACTGCCTCTAAAAGATCCTATTATTTCTCCGTTATTTCATCAAGCCTTAAATAATTTTTTATCTGACTTTAAAATAAACATCCTTGACATTCAAAAATTTTAATTAAAGTGCCATGCGAGTTTTAGCAGGTTTGCTGAGGGTTTAAGTGCTAAGTAAACTATTAATTTACTGTTTCCTTTTATTTATGAAATAATCAACTTTTTAAATAAATTGCCTATCTTAAGCGCTCTAAAGATTTTTGAACTTTCTGCTTACAAAGTTTTTTATTTGGACGTCTTTTTACTGTTTGTCTCTAAAGTACGAGAGAGCCTTCTGAGACAATCTGTCTTTTTCAACACTCCATTGAGAATTATCCAATCGAGAATAGACATCCACAGGAGAAATATTCCTAATCAGATGCTTGTAAGTAAGAATTTGTGACCTTAACATATGGACTTGTGAGCCACTCATGATGGGTGTCTAATATGTTTGATATTAAGTTTAGATAGGAAGTGATTTAGACAAGATTTGGTATAATTGTTGATAGAGGGGAGTATCAGTCTGTCCGGCGAGTAAGAGATTGGCGGCGCGTTAGACAACATTTTAAATATTTGGCTACTATTCCATGTAAAAAATATATTATTTAATCAATAGATTTTTGAAATTGCTGAATTTATATCAATCTCATTCATTTTAGAGTTACTAGTTAATTTATTTATATGTCTGAAGCAGTAAAAGTAGTAGTAAGATGTCGCCCATTTAATAAGGCAGAGAAAGAGAGAGGAAATTATTCGATCGTTCAAATTAACTAGAGCAGCAACTAAGTCATTATCATGAAGCCGGCTGAAAAGGATATCTCTAAAAATTTTGTTTATGATTTCGTTTTTGGGATAGACTCTAAACAATAAATAGTCTATTAGCAAACTGCTTTTTCTTTGGTTTAATCGGTCATTTAGGGATTTAATGGAACTATTTTCGCCTATGGACAGACAGGATGCGGCAAAACTCACACCATGATGGGAAATAATAAAGTTAATTAGGATCGGGGCATTATACCAAGAACCTTTAACCATATCCTAACAACCACTCAAAGCAACATAAAGATGCAGTATCTGATTAGGTGTTCATTTATCTAAATCTACAATTAGGAGATTCATGATCTTTTATGTAAGATTGTAATAAGCCAGTGATATAAAGAACAAACTCGAATTAAAATAAAGCCCCGATAAAGGCATTTACGTAAAAGACTTAGGAATTCATATTGTCAAAAGCACTTAACAAATGTAAAACCTTATGGAAAAAGGATTTATTAATAGGGCTGTTGGCTAAACTGCCATGAATGCAACTTCAAGCAGAAGTCATTCCATATTTACTGTTTATGTTTAAGTTGCATAAAAAGATTAGAATGGAAATTAAAAGTTTAAAGCTGGAAAGCTTAATCTTGTTGATCTGGCTGGATCTGAAAGACAAAGCAAGACTCATGCATCAGGAGATAGACTTAAATAAGCAACTAAAATCAATCTAAGTCTTAGCGCACTAGGCAACGTCATTTCAGCCTTAGTTGACGGAAAAATGTCTCATATACCTTACAGAGATAGCAAATTGACACGTCTTCTGCAAGACTCTTTAGGAGGAAATACAAAAACGATAATGATTGCAGCAATTTCCCCTGCGGATTACAATTATGAATAAACTTTGAGCACTTTAAGATACGCGTCAAGGGCCAAATTTATCCAGAATAAACCTAAAATAAATGAAGACCCCAAAGACGCTAAGCTAAGGGAATTTGCCTAATAAATTAAAAAACTTAAATTAATGCTAGAAGGCAAAATACCATTAGCTCAATAAACGAAGCCAGAACAAATCAACCCCATCAATCCCAATATCATTAAGTAGAAGTAATAGTAGTTAGAGAACTAGAAAAACCAGAAGTAGTTGCTAAAACTTCAAATACAGCAACTTCAGGAGGTATTAGCACAAGCACCCCCACATTCGAATACAGCTGATATTTAAAATTATAAAAAACTTCGTTAGAGATTAAAACATGAGAAAAGAAAGCAGTAATAATTGAAGGAGAAGAATCGCAAAAAGTAATAACAAATGCTGGGAATTTAACAAAATTATAAAAGTCTGCACTAATAGGTATAAGCAATGAGAAGTCGGTTTGCTTAAGTTAAAAAAAAATATGTAGAATCCTTAAATTAATTAAGAGATCTACAAATTTAGCACTAGATGGAGAAGGAGGACCTTATTGACACTATCCGATCACTCTAAAAATAGAACAAGTTTAATTCATAAATTCTATCCATCATGCTAACAAAAGGTCAGCTATAAAGCATCAAGGCAAAAGCCTAATGGAATTAAGAAACGGGTTAATACAAAATTCCATTATTCCATTATAAATAAAAGAAGGTCAATTTCCCCAGCCTGAGGTCCGTCGAATTGAAAGATTATATTGAGCATTAAAAAGAGAAACACGAAATCGTTTATTAATAAAAAAATTTCAGTTTAAAAGAGGAAGATTCAAAAAAAAACATTTAAAAGCATTTTCATTTGATCAACAAGGTTAGATAATAACCCAGACTAAGAGCCTCTAATTTCTCAGTAGACAACGTCGATAAAAAGCACATGAATATCAAGCTGCAGCCCGTCGCTAAAAATTAAAGTTTCGGAAAACTTACTCCTCAGTTCAATGATTCTAAAGTAAATTTGTTAGCAAAACTCTAACCTATTAAAAAATCTAAAAGCTGAAGGCTTAGCATGATTGTTCTTCTTATAATTTAATATTTATTTCTAATGGAGAAATCTCTTCCGATTGCGCCCGGTAAACAGGACAAACATGCAAGTACATCAAGCACCTCTTATACAGGCTCTACCATCAGTTCTCCCAATATAAAAACGATAGTTAAGGCTGTATCCAATATTTTATACAGCCAGATCCTCTAGGACATAAATTCTAAAAAGACGATGCCTTAGACATCCCCTACATTTATCTTCAATGAATAAAAGTATTTCAAAGAGATGCCAGCTTAATACGATGCTGAACAAATTTAATCTTTAAGAGAAAATCCTAATTTAGACAACATTACAGAGTTTATAAGTGCACTCTACGATTGTGCTAAATTTTCTGCTGAATGTTTCATCATGGGATTAGTGTATATAAATAGATTGATTAATAGTACAGGAACCCCCCTCATTTCAACAACTTGGCGTCCTCTCGTCTTACTCAGCCTTATGATCGCACAAAAAGTCTGGGACGATCAGTCATTAAATATTGCTGATTTCGCATTCATTTACCCTTTCTTTAAAGTAGAGCAATTAAACACACTATAGATGTCTTTTCTTGAGCTAATAAATTATAACACGATGGTTAAGGGCCAAATGTACCACAAATACTACTATTAATTAAGAGAAATAGTGACAGAAAAATAGTAATTTCCTTTGCAGCCCCTCGATTCGAGCACGGCCGATCACCTCTAAACTTTTAGTAAGCATGTTCAATAAAGGGAAAAAGATAAGGCACAAAAACTTTATATGACTTAACATGGAAAAAAATGAATAAAAATATTAATGATGTTCATTCATTTAGAGCAGCATGTCTTATTTTGCTTTGGTTTCTTATTGGAGTTATTTATTTTAACCATTGTCGGTTGAAAACTAGTCAGAATGCTACATGTCTTACTCTTTTTAGTTTTTTATGGCAGCTCTCGCAATAGCCTAGAAGGCGGCATTCACATTTAAGTCTTCTTTAGCACTAGTTTCAAAATAAATCATGTTTGGGTTTTTACTTATTAGCTATTTTGCTTTTTATTAAGAAACCTTCCTTTAATGAGCCATATCGAGCATATTACCTAAAATCGCCATAGGAAATTTTTAAGGTTCAGGCGGCTGCCCTTAATTCAAAAAGTCTTTTTTCCAGCTATCGATTTTGTTGAAAGTCTTGTTATAATTCTGACATCTTCATTTGTTATGTCGTAAACGATAACACAGCAATCTGAGCCTCGATAGAAAGCAGAACCTAGCGATCTAAATCTCTCTTGTCCTGCTGTATCCCAAATTTGCAAAGTTACAGTTCTACCGTCTACAATAACTTATTTGGCTAAAAAGTCAGCTCCAATTGTCGCTCTGTAGGATTGGCTGAATTTTTGACTGACGTACCTAGTAAGTATGATACTGATTGAGGAGTGAAGTTTTTCCGACGCCAGATTAACCAAGTATGATTATCTTAAAAATTTCTTTTTTACTTTTCATTATTATTTATATGTTGAAACAAATAAGAAAGCATTTTTGCTTTCAAAAGATGATAAGAAATATAGCAATAATAGCGCACGTCGACCACGGCAAAACCACTCTCGTCGATTCGATCTTGAGAACCGGAGGAACTGTCTTTTAAGGATAGTGTGTCATGGACTCAAACCAGCTTTAAAAATAAAAAGGAATCACTATTCTTTCAAAAGCAACAGGAATGTTATATAACAACTATAAAATTAATATAGTGGATACTCCAGGCCATCATGATTTCGGGGGATAGGTAGAACGGATTATGAATATGGTGGACGGTGTATGTTTGCTAGTCTGTGCCACCTAAGGCCCCATGCCTCAAACCAAATTTGTCTTAAAAAAGGCTCTTTAGAATAAGTTAAAACCAATTGTTGTCATCAATAAAGTTGATAGACCTTCTGCTCGTATTAAGTAAGTAGAAACTTAAATTTTCTAATTATTCTGCGATATGAATGTGTCGGAAGATATAGCAAATTACCCTACTTACTATGCGTCAGGAAAAAACGGTTGGGCGGTGTAGGACATGAGTCATTAAAAAAAGGATATTAAAGTAATTTTATAAGGAATCATTAAGCACATTCCCCCACCCAAAATTCCGAAAGAGCCTGAATTTTTCAGCATGCTAGTTTCGCAAACGGAGCCTAATAACTATCATGGCAAGATGTTAATAGGAAGAATAAATTCTGGAAAAATAAAGATCGGGGACAAAATATAATCATTTAACCAAGATAGAGCCTCTGTCTCTTCTGGAAAAGTTACCAAAATCATTAAAAAGGTGGGCATCGGACAAATCTAGATCTAGCAGTCTTAGGCAGGTGATATCATTTCTTTAGCCGGAATTAGTTCTCATGTCACTGATATTGTTTGTGCATAAGGTAATAAATTTCATATTCCAGCCACTAAAATTGACCCACCTTTAATGGGAATCTCTGTGGCAGTAAACACAGGTCCGCTGGCCGGGAAGGACGGACAAAAATTGGCATATAACGACTTAAGAAAAAGATTTTAATGGTAGGCATAGAATGACGTAGCTTTGAAAGTGTAATCAAAATCAAACAACACGCTGGAAATAAAAGGGAGAGGTGATCTTCATCTGGGGGTGGTAATCTAGAAGATTAGAAGATAGGGCTTTGAGATGATAATAACTCCACCTTAAATAATTTATAAAGTAATAAATGGAGAAAAGTATTAACCTGCTTAAAAAGTTTACTTATAGATTCCCAACGAGATTGCCCACACAATGATAGATCGCATGAATAACAGGAAAGCCACCTTCCTAGAAACTCAATAATTCTAAACTATCACCAAAATGGTTTTCATTGTCCCCAGTCGCGGCCTGATTGGTTTGAGATCATAATTACTTAGTTAAACCAAGGGATTAGCTTCCGTAAAATCAGTTTTTTATGACTTCATACCGGATGTGGGCGCTATAAATAAAAATACAAAAGGAGCGATAATAAGTATGGTAGATGGTGTATGCAATACTTATGGACTTCGAGATGTGTAGAAGCACGGGCTTCTGTTTATAAAGCCTGGAGATAAAGTTTACCCAGGGATGGTTATAGGTTAATGTATAAAGTAGAGTGATGTGTAATGTAATCCAACCAAGTAAAGAAAAGTAACAAACGTAAGAACTCATAGCCATGAATAAAAGATTGTGCTACGGCCCAATCGAGTGTTTAATCTCGAGGACGCTATCAGCTATGTTAGAACTAATTAATTGATTGAAGTTACTCCGCGATAAATTCGAATTCGAAAAAAGAATTTGGATAAAGGGGCTAGAGACAGGGAGCGAAGATAAAGTAGAAATGTGTGAAATTAAGCATTTTTTTAATCATTTTTGTCTTTTAATCAATTAAAACTAGCGCTTCTCTCTTTCAATATTGTCTTTCAACCCCTCCAAAGACTCCGAAATTGAGCGCATAATATCTTAATTTATGACTTACTTCCCTTATTAATTATTATTTTTGTATTTTTGCCTCTTTTAGTTCAATACTTATAATCGCTACTTAGCTTCATCTAACTTGTATTTGATATCGCTAATCTTCTTGAAAAGCTAAATTTCCTAGCCAGCCCTTTTCTAAATTCTTCCATTTTGTAAAGCGATGCTTTATATTCTATTGTGAATTTTTAGGATTTTCGATAAGATGTGTTTATTTGTCAATTATAAGTCCTTTATTTTATCCTTTAGCTCTTAAACCTTCTATTCCTTGCTATTGATAGCCTAGATTTTGGCTGATTGCTCTAAGTAATTCATCATTTGCTAACACTTGTCAGCATGCGATTATACTGACTTCATTACTCTTTCTAGCTATCCACCGCTTATCTGATGAAATTGCTTTAGCTGCAAACCTAGCTATTAAAAGGATTTCTACATTGAATATTTATGTCTGCCTTAAAGACTTTGCAAATTTAAACCTATGCTTTGTCCCATTACACTCCCTGTTCCCATCAAGGGATTCGAAGACGAAGTATTGTAAATTGGTGTACTTCCCATAGGGCTAGTTGATCCTAGAGAAGTATAAGGTTGAGAAGTACCAAAAGTCGGAAATGTATTGGAAGTAGTATTGGGGCCGAGTGTTTGGCTTGGAAAGAGGCTGGAAGTTGTTTGCATGTTTTGAGAGAAAATATTTTTTTGGGGTGTTGATGCGGAAGTTTCGTTGTTCATTTTGTTTTGAAATTCGGTTTGATTTGCATATATGGTGCCTAAACGTTTCATCCTAATTCAAAAGAAATAATAAAGGAGAGTGAGTGATGGATGTTCACTTGATGATACTAGTCATTAATGTGTCATTCAAAGATCGCTTGAACTTGCTTATTCCCTCAAATTGATATATATTCAACATCCTCTATCAAAACAAGGTTCTTCTTAAAATATTTATGGAATTATAACTTGATTTTTTAGACTTCGCATAATTGGGAAGGATATCAGTTTAAATGTAGCTTTCCTAAAAGTGGTTCAGACGGAGTTAAATTTCTAAGAGCTGATCTTGATGTCACAAGCAAAGGAATTACCTGCTATTCTCCCAATCACCAAACCAGTATCTTTATATCTCCATAAGAGATTTAGATAGGAAATAAAATTGGCTAGGGAGTATCAGGGAAAGTGTACAGAGGGAAGTATAAAGGCATAAAGGTCGCCATAAAGGTCAATAATTAACTAGTCAATTTGGATTTATGAGAAATGTATGCGCGATAGCCTCTTAAACGATTTAAAATTCCTATTTGAATCGGAGCACCCTTCAACTTTAAAGTTTTTCGGTGCTTACTTCCATGAAGGATCAGTCAATCTGGTTATGTAATATATGGATTTAGGCTCCCTGAGAAATCTATTAAAATGCTTAAAAAAGATGTAAAGGAAAATACCTTAAAGAGTGGTAAAGTCTATGGCCAGCTCATTATGTCATTGCCTATTGTATATCCACAAAAAAAATCATCAAATTCATAGAGATTTGAAGCCTTAAAATATACTCCTGAACTCGGAGGGCTAACTAAAATTAACTGATTTCGGAATTAGCAAATAATTAGGAAAGACTCAAGCAATTACTAAAACATATGTTGGTACGACAGTTTATATGAGTCCATAGAGGGTCCTTAATCAGGATTATTCATATTCCTCTGACATTTGGTCTCTCGGACTAATTCTTTAATAATTAATTCACGGAGAAATTTCAATCAAACCTGCGAAATCTACACTGGCAACAATCGAGTCAATTTTGAAGTATGAACCATCTCAAAAATCAATGAGTATATGCCCGTAAATAGGTGAGGTAATATCGCTATGCCTTCGAAAATAGCCTTCGAAGAGGCCGAGCGTTAATGAGCTTTCAAAATTGAAGGTGCTGGAGTTCAACGAATAACTAAATAAAGCAGTGCTCCGATAGTTTTTTTCCTAGATTATAATAAGTCAAATGAAATGAATTGATATAATGCAATTTTAGTAAAATTCAAGACCTGCGATCGTGAGCCCTGAGTCCCTTTGGCCAGCCTTCCTGATATGTCTAATCGCTCTTGGGGTAGTAGCTACAAGCTAACTCATTATGTGGATTCTCGTTTATAAAAAAGACCACTATCAGTAACTGCAAAAGAACATCAAGACCAAATAAAAGTAGATTGAAAAGATCAAATCCAAGCAGAAATAAGGTAAAGTCAATAGAAAAGAGAATGACTTGAATCAGCTCAATTCTTAGCTGATGAGAACAAAAATGAAGGGAATGCTACTAACTGCGATCATATCCCTCGTAGTTGTTAAATTGCTAGCACAGTACTTTGACAATCAGCTTATTTTTGTGTTACCCTTTTAACCCTTCTAATTCATCAAACGCATGACTCAAACAGGACTTAAATAGCCAAGGCCCAACGACTGCGGATATTTATTCATGTATATACTTACCACTTTATTGTCAAGAAGCATAATCCAATTGGTTTCAGATCATGATAAAACATTTAAAACTAAATGATTGAATCAAAAATTAAACCCCCTTTTTTTTATAAAATTTTTTATTCGAAATGCTATAACATTTGGATTCAGATCACTGTGCCCTTTTCCCTTCTATTCAATGAGTTATGCTTAGCAAATTTATTAAAACAACTTTCTGCTATGCATAGGCCTGACAATTTTATCATTACTGCCATGTATGATTAAACAGGGACAGGACACATGTCTTGCCCTTTATAGATTATTAAAATGTTCAGCAATTAACCATTCTCCAATTTTACCAAATTTTTAATTTGCTAAATCTTTTATACTAGTGAAAGGGCTTATGAGAATTAATGCTAAAGGTTTTCTTATAATAGTGATCCAAATGGCAGGACCAGTGCCGATGCTTCTGCCGACAACGATGATCTCCCTGCCTTTATACTTGTCAAAAACTTGCAGAGTGTCGTTTTATATTATTTTGGAAATTTATCCTTCTGGAAAATTTTTATAGTATGAGTAACTTGGATATTCCATTATCACATAACCAAACTATAAAGTCTATGATATCGAGGATATGAATTTTTGACAGTTTATTAAATCCTCTCCGTTAGCGTGCAAGTATAATAAAATTGGTTTTCCTTATTTTAATTATTAGTAGATCGGTATTTAATACTCCACTTTTTAAGTTTTTTTGCATAGGTTTTAAACAAAATTTTTTCTTGGTAAAGTCTTTAATTGAGGAGCTGTTTTTTAAATATTGAGCCGTAAAGGAGCTGGAAAAATAATTGACTCTAACTGAAAAGACATTTATTATATAATCAATAACTCCTAAAAAATAAAATAACTACTGTAATGTCATCGATTACATCGTCCTGCTACTCCCATTACTTTGTAGCCAATTAGATTAATCTCTCGCAGGCCCCTATTGGATCGTTCCGCATGTAGAAAGGTTCAAGCTACTTAAGTACAAACTAATTACTCATAAATTCCCAAATTCCGTCGCTGGCCAAAACTACAAATTTATCTGACTTTTCTAGTTAAACGGTAATAATTTAAGGTTAACATATTACTCCTACAGTACTTGCAACGTAATCTCCAAAACTTCGAGTCATAGCCAATCCAGGGACGTTTTTTGATTTAAGCCAAATTCTATAAGGGCCTAATTGATTTCCTTACTAATCACGAAATGGTTATATCCGTCCATTACTTATAAGTATACGTTTGGCCTATGATGGGATCTCAGCTTTATGATCATTCGATATTGGTTTGGATCGCCAAGATCCTTATTTATCTTTTGAATATAGCACAGCCCTTGAATCTCCGATATTCGCACACCATAATCTATTTTGTATAAGCAATAATATTACTGCTGTGCTGCCTGAATAATTAATATCTATTGGTGTTTACAAAAGATCTTTGCCAGTCTTTTCGAAAGACTGCTTTAGACAGTTAATCCCGTGTTCCCACTATACGAATGATTTTTTCGATATTTTATTTTTAATCATAAAAAATTATAAATTTTAAGGAAGAATCTATTTTACAAATCTAGATATTAAATGACCATTTGTTCCATGTCCGTCGCACACTCCGAATAATGACCAGCTTCTTGACATAAATGTTGGCAACTCAATATATGCATCTTGATTTATTTTACCTTAACGATCAGAGTTCATCCCAGCTTTGGAACGGCTAGCAAAATTTGAAATGAAAGGTTATCCTTAATTTTTGAATTAGATAAGTGGCTTGAATCCTATTGAAGGAACATTATCTTGACTTTTAGTGAATCTATGTTTTTTTATAGGAGTTTAAACATACTATTTTTTTTATTATTTCAGACATGAGTTGCTTTTTTTATGGATTTTTTTTCTAGAGACAGCTGATTTAATGATATTGACGTTATTAATTTATAAATTTATTGATATTTTTGCTTTAGGAGATTAATTTGCTTTACCAGTTTTTCTATTCACATCTTATTAAAATTCTACGATCTCTACTGTATTGTTTTGAATTAAGTTTGCCTTTGCTGATTGTTCTGATAGGTTAGGCTTTAGTCTTGACAGAGGAGGGTATTATACGCTTCTTTTTCGTTGGTTTGGATGTTGAAGTTTGAATTTATTTAGTGCAAGTAATTTGTTTTGATTTCATATAATAAAAAGAATAATGCTTTCACCTATGTCTAAATTATTATGGTATTTATTCTTTAAGAAAGACAAATGCTTTCTTTACTGATTTGTAAGTTATCTTTTGATTTTTCCTATTTTTTATACTTCGACCTGGAAAAATAACAGTATTTACTTTTTATACTTCTAATCCGTAAAGCTTTTATAAATAATCCTTAATCTAAGGCTTGCTTAACTATAGAGGAACTTTAAAGGACACAGTTTTAGGTTAAAGTTATCCTTTTTTAGACCTATGTAATATAAATGTGCTCTAATTGAATTAACTTACAGAAGGATAATTTCTCTTATAGGGAAGAAAAGGTTTAATTCCTTTAGGATATAAATGATTAATTTTAAGTAGTTATTTATTTTGAACTAATTTTCCTATATTTTGGTACATAATATATTAATAATTCACAAATATATTAGTTATTTCTAACCATGAGTAAGAGCCTATTTAAAATCTTTGCTTATATTAAAGAAAGGAGCTAAACTCTTCTTTGTTTTATGCATTTATTATTTTAAAAATTGCTCTTTTTAGAGAAGTGATTATAACTAATCTCTTAATTTTACAACACTTTATATATGTTATTATTTGCATTTCTAAACTTTTTAAATAACTTCGTTTGAAAACAGTCCTTCAAATAAATCGTTTCTAACACATCTTTTATAAAAATCATC
The DNA here is from genome assembly GCA_003687565.2 of Craspedacusta sowerbii. Classification (NCBI taxonomy): domain Eukaryota; kingdom Metazoa; phylum Cnidaria; class Hydrozoa; order Limnomedusae; family Olindiidae; genus Craspedacusta; species Craspedacusta sowerbii. Next base: position 28,759 of record QQSS02204846.1, read on the forward strand.
TGACTTCAAAACAAAATTTTCTGCTTTCTAAACAGCTAATTAGAGCATTAGAGTTTTTGCATAATGCAACTTTCTTCTTTTTCTTTATAAAATTGCTAATCTTTTTAATTTTTAAATTAAAATTTTTTTTTGATTGTTTTGATTTTAACATTATTTTATTGAATGCTGTGTTAAACTAGTTCTTTACTACACCTAGTTATGACTTGCTTGAATTTTTTATTTGATAAGTTTAATTTCTTTTACTTTTTATTAATTTTTTTTTCTAATTTATTTGATTTTCCATTATAATTAGCCAACTAATTTTCTGTTTTAATTATAAATCCTTTATTTGGTAACAATTTCTTCCATCGTTAAAGATAATTTGTTCTTTTTTCCTTTAGTTTATTATTAACATATTTTTTCTTAAAGAACATAATTCTATTGTTTAACTTAGTGCAATAAATAAAAACATATTTAGTTAGAATCTTTCTGATTAGAAAATAAAAAGAGCTATCCATTATTATTGGACGCTAAATCGAAATGCAATCTGAAAGTAGGAAATTAACCGCCTATCATAGGGTTTATCCAAACTAAATGATTAAGATCTAGCATATAAATTTAATTGAGAATAGATGGCTTTTACGAAAATTACGAAGATTAGCTTCCTCCTAGCAGGGCTATGATATTTTATTTGAGTTTTGTAAATTTTGAATAAGCTCTCGCACTTGGTTTCGAGCCTTTTGCTTACAACTTTTATACATTTTTCGATATTATATCTATTGCATATAAATTGTTTTAAGGTAAATGTTGTTGGTTTAAACCACCGAATATAAGCATTTTACTTTATTAAATCTTTATAGTAGCACATCCTTTTAAGGGGCTTAATAATGAATGATTTGTCAGTTATAATTTATTCCATAACGCCCCTGGTAATTAAAGTGAAGTTAGTTACCATTTCACATTTTACAAAGATAAAATCCATATTTAATTTGATAGTAGATTTTATGGCATACTTGCTCCACCAAAAAGTATAATCTTGTTGCCAAAGTTAATCAAACTTGAATGAAGTCTTAATGGAGGTCTTTATAAGCAAAAGAGTTTTTTCCAAGTTAAATTTTATATATTGAGGCTCATAAGATCCCCTGAGACTTTCTTTTATAATCCGCCGTATAAAATTAAAAATTTGTCAAAAAGGGTTGTCATAAAATAGTTTTTTTTATTAGGTATTTTTCCGTTTGTTTGTAATTGAACCCAACTTTTAGTGAAAGGATTAAGTTAATATGCATAAATCATGAGTGATTTTTAATCAGTGGCAGTGTTTGATTTAAAACTAAAGCCTTTTTTTGTTTCCTTTTCTTTGATATTAGAATCAAAAGTTGTTCCAATATATAGATAGGTTTGTCTAAAAGGTATATAAGTAAGAGTGCCTCCCTAGTCATCTTTATTTATGCACTAGTCTGGTTAATAGTCTACGTTTTTAAACGCTATTCCATATCATCGATTCCATATTAATTAAATGTTTGATAAAGTAGAAGAAATTATGACCCGTTAAGATGTGTTTAGACTAGCAGCCGGAGTAGGCTATGTAGATTGTAAATCAGTCCACGGTCATCACTCGTGCTTTTACTAAATTTTCAAAAAATTTGTTGAAGTTACGCAAAATAATTGGAAGTACTATCTCGCTCTTCATCTCATACCATTACTAATGAAGATAAAACAATTAAAAAAACAGCCAAAAGAAGTTATTAATAGGTTCATAAAAGATTTAGTTTTTAGTCTTTTATTTCAATCATCTTTTGTTTCAGGTTATAAATCAGCCTGCTGCTATGTTAAAACTGCACTAGGAAATCAAAACACACGTAATCAAATTATCAGCACCCGTTATGATAATTGGTTCATTATACACATCTTTAAGTGTTTTATTTGAAAAAGGAGGGAGAAGAACTTAAGTAACTTACTTTGTTGTTCCACGGGCTTTAAAATCCTTATTTTTCATTCTGGCCAAACGTAAAATATTGCCATATTATTAATGGATGGACAAAGTAATGTTTGTTTTAATTTTTGGTCTTTACTCAGTTTTTTACCATCACAAAGATATAAAGATTAGAGGGAGGCAATATCTATAATATCTTCTAGGTGATGGATGATTGTATATTGACCCATATCATTCATATACATAACTCTTTTTCATATTATTATTCATTTCTATTATAGATTACTGTTTTAATTCATCTATTTCTATTCACAATTTCTTAGCGGGAACTCAATAAATATATTATTTAATGCCTTGATAAAATATTATTTTTCCATGCAATTAAACGAACCTTCATATGGATTCGGAGATTTCGGATTGAATGAATTTTAGTTTTTTGATGCAAATTTTGTGTCTTCATTTATTAGTTTTACAATTTATTGTGGCTTTTATTAAGGATCGGATTTTTTTGTTTTAATTCTGTAATATCTGATTATTAAAAAACTTTTTACCACTTGGCTATGATTGGTTTTTGAGCATAATAAATTTGTGCTAATAAAATAAATAATAGTTGAGTTATATAAATAATATGAGACATCAATTTGTTGATTCGGATTTCAAAAATCTTTCGTACTCTTAGCAAATAAGTTATATAGATGCTCTAAAAATAGATCTCTTTAATGCGCACTAAACATCTAATTTTGGCACAGTAATTCAAATATAAGACACCTTGTTTCATATTTTAAACTACTATAAATTTGACCTATTAATCTTCAAATCATTCTAATTCTAGAATCTATATCCTTTCTTTTCAGCTCTTTAATAAGACTGCCTTTACAAAAAATTAGTTAATCTCCTTATAGCTTTAAAAAGGGATAGAATATCAGTTCTACGCCTCTTCCAATTAAAATAATTAGCAGAACCATAGAATTTTGCTTGTCATATATTGCTATACTTATAAATACTAGCTTAAATTCTTCAAGACGGTAATGTTAACGCCATGAAGTTATAAAATAAGTAAATTTTGATGAAATAATCGATCCTTCTTATCAATAAGATTTTTTTTGAATTTTAATAAATTTCTAAAAAGATAAAATAATCTACTTAATATTTAACTGACTAAACCATAATTCTCCCACCTAAAAAGAAAAAATATCTTGGTTATTAACTTAGCAACAATCAAATCTAATTAAAAAATAACCTTACTTCGAAATTGATGAAATAATCAATAATCTAAATAGTCGGACCTATATCTTCGGGAAAAATGACTGCTATTGTGTAATGTTTGAAAGATTTGAATCTTTAATATATAACAGTTCATATAAATAAGTAAACAGATATAAAGTCATTAACTGGAAGTTTTATATGTAGCTAAAATATTGGATAATTCTAATGGTTTGACGGCCCTTTAATTCACGCAATTAAGAAAAACAAGTGCATTATTTTTAAAAATTTTTGCTAAGCGAATGAATAATTAGTGTGTTTACTAAATTAATTAATAAAAAAAAGAGAGTTGAGAGTTCAAGGGAAGATGTTTGCTATTTCATGTTTAACAAAATTTTTGCTTGTGAGCAGCAAAAATAAAATGGCTTGCTAAGTTTGTGATATACAGAGAATATAGTTCCCGTTTTTCTAAAAGATTTAGGAAAATTTTAAAAAATACTTCATATCTCTATGCATTACATATAAGCTTAACCTTATTTAATCAAATAGATTTTTCAAGAGAGTAAAGTTATTATGGAAAGAACTAACAGGCAAATAATAATTTCGGGGCTATCCCATCGAAGAATTTAAGGAGAAAGCCTAAAAAATATTGCTGAGCTTAATTAAATCATAATACGACAGATAATAATTGGTTTCTTTTAAAATTACAACTTAAGCAATAAATATCAATAAATTATGCATTCCTTTCAAATAAATCAACTATCAGCACGATGGCAATATTGGCGCCTAATCTATAGTTTTTACCCAATCTACACTTAGAATAATGAATTAGCTTTCTAAATGTATAATATTTTAGTAAAGCTCCTTGTTGGTGGGTCCAACTGGTGAAGGGAAAACGACGATTGTACAATATTTAGCAAAATTATTTAAAAAGAATTTATATGTCTATAATATGAGTCAAGGCAGCGATGCTTTGGATTTAATAGGAGGGTTCAAACCTTTATAAATAAAATCTTTAACTATAAATCTGTTAAACTAATTCCTTTAATTGTTTGCTAAATTGAATAAAAGTGTAGAGAGCAACAGGAAATTCATTGAAAATTTGAATAACTTATATTTTAAAAAGGAATTTTTTAAATTGTTTTAGACAATTAAGTTCTCCTCAATATAAATTCTTAAAACTGATTTACAATATTCCCTTAAACAATAGTTTTAATCATTATTGAAAAAAACAAGGAAAATTGTTTAAAACTACAAAAAAATTTAATCTTCCCTCTCTTTTAATTTCATTTAAGGATATTTGATTAAGGCTTTAAAAAAAGGGGATTGGCTTTTAATAGATTAAATTAATTTAGCTGGCAATGATGTGCTTCAAAGAATTTTACCAGTGATTTAAGGATCTGATATGATTTTATATTAAAAAGGGTAGCTATAAAAGATAAATAGACATCACTAATTTCGACTATTTGCGTGTATGAATCCAAGCAAGGACGTAGGAAAGAAGCCTCTGCCGATAAATGTGCGTTCTAAACTTAAATGCATAAATATACAATAATTGAGTTCAATTTAAGATTTAAATTTTTTAATAAAAGGAAAGCTTGATATAAGAGTAAAATTGCCGTTTGAAATTACCAAAATAAGCTAACTTTATTTTAGATTAAAGCGACTTAATAGCATTAACATTTCTTTAAGGAATCTAAATAGAGTCATTTAATATATCAATAACAACATCTAATTTTACGGATAGAGGGCTATTTATGATGGATTGTATCTTGGTTTCGCAAGCTCTTGCGGCTCATTTGAAAAGTAAATAATTAAGGAATAATTTTAGAAGATCGGGTTAAAGAAAAGTACCAACATTTTAAATAAATAAAAAGAAGGGTTCATCAATTTCATGGGCTACTATATATAAAAGGGTTCATCTCAATATAAATCATTTTAAAAATTCTAGATCACCTAATCTTTTAAAGAACATATTTAATTGCTATTGAAAGCTGTGGCAGGAACTAAATCTCCTGTTTTGTTGGAGGGGCCAACATCTTGTGGAAAAACTAGCTTAATCAAATTTCTTGCTTAAATTTCAGGACATTAATGCATAAGGATAAATAACCATTAGCACACGGATGTATAATAATATTTAGGTTGCTACTTTCCGACAAAGTCTGGAAAATTTATGTTTCGATAAGGGGCTTTAATTAGAGCTTTAAAGTAAGGTCACTGGCTTATTCTTGATTAGTTAAACTTAGCTAGAAGTTAAATTCTTTAAAGCTTAAATAGACTGCTAGATGATAATAGATAACTTTTAATTGTCTAAACCCAAACTTATATTAAACCTCACCCTCATTTTAGAATTTTTGCTACTCAAAATCCGAGCTCATACGGAGGCCGTAAACAACTTTCCAAAGCTTTTGTCAACCGTTTTGTTCATATCTTGATGGATTAGATTCCTACAAATTAAATTCAGCACATCCTATAAAAAAGAAGCAAATTCATTTCAGATTCCAAATAAATAAAAGAAGGTATAATGGGAGTATTTTCATAACTCCAAAAGCTTCGAAGGATATAAAACTTTTTTATGGGAAGGCAATCATCAATTACGATTAGAGACTTACTTAAATGGGCTTAAAGAAAATCATTGTCAAAACAATAATTTGCTTACGAAGGTTTCTTTATACTAGGATAAAAAGCTAGAAATTCTCATGACAAGTTAATTATAAAAAAATCTATTGAAAAGCATTTCAATACGATCCTTAACCCTGCACTTTATTATAAATAATTTACAAATTAATTTAAACTATTCATCTCGAAATCAAATCTAAACATTCATAATCACTCTTCATTCGACAGATTATTCGCATTGACATTCAAGGCCTTGATTAACTAGGAACCATTGCTCTTGATAGGCTAAACCGGTTGTGGCAAGACAACTGTTGTTCAGTTAATCGCCTAAATTTTAAATAAGAAGCTATTTTCTATTAATTGTCATAAACATACGTAAGCATCAGACTTTATTGGATCTCTTAGACCAACTCGAAAAACCAATAAAAAGAAAAGTCCTTTATAACAATTTAAAAATACAGAAGTATATTAAGTTATGACTGATAGATCAATAGCTATAAATTAACGTTTGATAACTCTATAAAAATATGTTCAAAATTTTAATCATCTTTAAAAATTATAATTGCTTGATTAGGTTCGTTCTTTTCTTGAAAATTAATAAACTCTTTTTACATGGCAAGATGGTGTTTTGATCTAATCTATGAATTAAGGAGGTATAATGCTTATTGATTAAATTTCATTGGCGGAGGATAGTGTATTATAAAGACTAAATTCGGTTTTTTAGAAATAAAAAAAAATACTCATAACTTAAGGCTAATAACCCAAATAAATAATAGCGAAGTAAGGATGGATGGTAATTGCAACGATGAATCCCGGTGATGATTTCGGGAAAAGATAAATATCAGCAGCATTAAGAAATAGAATGACTTAGATTTGGGTATAACCTTTAACAAGCAAGGAAAATTTATAACAAGATAATTCATAACTAAAAGGGATAATAAAAGCACAAGGTAGCTGGCTTAAATAAAATCAAATTGATTTAATCATAAATCTCATGAAATACTACAATATTTTACTCCCTCAACATTTCAATTTAAGAAAGAAATAAATTACATTAAGAGATGTAAAATAACTTATTAAACTCTCATTAAGAATACATGAATTAGGATATTAAATCGAAGATTCATTAAAAATTTCGATTTAATTGATTTTTGTTTGGCAAATTGACTTTTTCCCCCTTTAATTATAATCGAAATAACTAATTAAAAAGGAAATAAGGGAGCAAATAAATCTCTGTCAAAATATAAATTTTTTTTAGATATATAAGCTCATCTAAAGACCTATTATGATTAAAACATAATTACCTTTAGACTACATATATTCCAAACTGAAAGATCCAAAGGTTATCTTCTTTAACCCATCCACTTAAATTAATGACCTACTAGGAAGGGATTTACCCAAATAGAATTCTATCGAATTTTAATTTGTTCCAGGCCCCCTCCTCAATTCAATTATATAAGGTGGTGAATGCCTATTAATTGATGTTGATATGGCTCCACAGCAAGTACTTTAAGGACTTAATAGTTTATTTGATCATAGAGGCTCAGTGTTTGTTATATAAATTTAAAAATAATATATAAAGCATTAAAAATTCAGGGGAATCGTCATCATGCGATAAGGATTTGATCGAAAGAAATTGCCATCAAGTTTCTACAATCGATTTTTAAAAATTTCAATTAATCAATTAAATGAAGAGTAAGAACTTAAATATATTTTCCCCGGACTAAGCGGAGTGGGCTATTCTTCTTAAATTCGATAATTAAATAATTTGTTAAACTCCTTTAAAATCTAACTATCTTTAAAGAAACAATTTTTTTTATTGTCTTAAAAAACAAATATCAAATACTCAAGCCAAATCTATTTTAAAGATAATTAACTTCTATCTAAAGCCATCTAAAATATTTTTTCCGACCAAGGATTACAAATAATAACTTAGTAGCTGCTTGTCTTATCAAAACTACCAGTTAGGAAATTAATAAACTAAAACTTAATCCAAGTATCATAGATTAATTTAAAGTTTGTTCAATAATTAAATCTATTAACTCTTTACAATAACTCATCGATTATCCTAGAGGGAGACACCAAAAAAGGAAGATATCTGATTGAATGTTTAAGCTATGTTAGTGAATTGAAGTTCAAGGAAATAGTGTTATCAAGTTCAGTCGATGCGCTTTAATTATAGGGAGGCTACGATTTAATAGATAATTCAAATTTTTCAATAATTACATAATACAATATCTAAAACTTCTAATACTTTTTAAAGTAATTTTAGATAGGTAGAAATTACCATTCTAAACAGAAGCCATCTTTTAAATTTATCCAATCAGAATTGCGATCTAATCTAAACAAGGATAAATTAATTCCTGTCATTTTTTGCAAGTCACTAAAGATCGCTGATTTGGTTATGAAAAGTGATATAAGGTTATTCAAGGGATAAAAAAAATGTATTCTTTTGGTTGAATAAATTGGAAAAATACATCCTATTAATACAATCAAATATAATATAAATAAACTGAGCATCTAAAAATAACCACAAGGAAAGATATAATATAATCGAATATTTTGTAATCAATTAGAAAGGACATTTAATTACTTGATTCTCAAAAACTAAAATTTCAAATAAGCAACTGATTGGCTAAGAGAAATATATTTTTCCAATAATATTGCTAATAGCAATTAAAATTTAATAAAAACGGTTCGAAAAAGATGCATGAAAAATATTTGCGATTAGATTAAAAATAAAAACATTGTTAATTTAATATAAAACCAGTTTAAACAAATAAATTAAAACAAAAGCATATTTAAAAACAAAAGAATTTCTTAAACACCAGATTAAAATTCTCTTAAAATTATTTCAATAATAAATTATCTGTATTCTATTTCTTTATCTTTAATTTCAAGCATATAACCTTAAATCTCATCAATTCTATTAAAAGCCAAATTTAATTTTTGGCTATAAAAAATTAATAAGTCAAAATTATCAGAAAATATGCACTGCTTTTTTTAATTAAAATTGACTGGTAATAAAAATAATGATGATTTTTAATAAGTAATAAATATTTGCAAATAAATATCTAAAATAAATAGATAAGATAAGCTATTAAAAATAAGATAACAATAATAATAAATTTGCATTGAATTATAAAATTAAGGCTGGATAAAAAAGCAAATAATCAAAGCTTCTTTGGGAGAAAGTTAGTATCCTCTTATTAAACGCTTGATAATAAATTTTTAAATTAATAATTATTTAGATTTTATAAAAATAAAGCCATCCATCTTGTAATTTTAGTGTTTATCTTCAAGAAAAATGTATCGACTGTTGGACTTATAATTGAGTTCAATTGACAATTCTTAAAATATAACCAATTAAATTAAATCAATATCAATTAAATAAATACCCATTATTTAATTATTGTTAGATAGTTATAAAAACTCGAAACTAACAAAAAAAAAGTATATAAGCTTCTTATTAATTTAATTTGAAAGAGTTTTTGGAATTGAATCCAAACAATTATTTTTTGAAAAAACTTTAGTTTAAATCACTAAAATCCTTGTTTCCTAGTTAACATACAATTGCAAATTTGAATAATTATTGGATTTTTTTATCCACAAATAGCTGCAATTCAAAATTTGTTCAAATTAAAAATAGATATTTTAATTGATAAGTGTTCAAACTTAAAAGGTTTAAAGATAAAGAATAGGATTTACAACGAATCAAGGTCCTAATGGTATAATTAAAACAATATTAAAATAATTGTAATAAAAATACATTAACTAAAAGAAATATCATAATTACAGGGGAATAAGTTTTAGTTTTGAGGAGTATTAGAAGTTTTTAAGGCTCTATTATTAATATCTTGAAGATATTAAAAGATTAATTTAGTAATTTTAGATTACGAAAACAAAGAAAAAGTCAAGGCTAATTCTTAAATCATTAAAAAGGATAATCCTATCATTGTATCCCAAATATTATCTGACATTTAAAGATTTACTCTAGCCATTATTAATAGCCATTCTAATCATAAAAGCGGTATTTAAATAAGATTGGGATCCTAGTAAAAGGCAAATTAAAATATCAAATCTAAGCATGTAATAAAGGTTTTAAGTCGTATAATCCACTTTCTATTTGTAAAATACATAAAATAAAGAAATTCTTAATTAATTGATCAATATTAATATTGCATAACTAAGAAACTCAGCTTTAAATCGAAAAACTAAAGATGATGCTTAAAAATATCTGGTTTATCAAAAATAAATTGAAAAAATAGTTGTTGATTAGTATTAAAAAAATACTAAAATTATAAACAAACAAAAATAATAATTGGAAATTAATTAATTATTCTTAAAAGAATCATAGTAAACTTGTATAGATTTAAATCTAAAAACAGTAATTTCGCTAGTTTAAAAGGCTAGCAATTTTAATTTTTATAAAAAGAAATCCTATTTTTCAAAAATTAATTCAAAGTTAAGGCTTCATTTGTGTAAATCAATAAATTAATGCTAGCTAACTTTCCATATAAAAGAGCTATTTAGCAATCATATTATAACAAATTAGTAAATTAATATATATTAAACAGTGCTAGTGAAGGAGTGTAAAATTATAAACTAAATTTGTAATTAAGTAGTATAACATTTACATAAATTAAGTTCAGATGTGAATTAGTTTAAAAACATTATATCTGCCGATAAAGTTATTTTCTAAGCTGAAAAATTGAGGAGGCAATGCATATTTAAGACTCCAGTCTATATTTTAGTAAAATTAGCTTAATAATTTTTCATTAAGATTTAAGATTTTAATTTAGGAGTGCCATTATTTATGAAAATTATAAAGCCTATCTAAAAATTAATTATATTTATAGGCAAATGGCATAAAATCTAGAGGGACAATTGGCAATTATTACTAGAAGTCAAATAGCAATAACTATTGAAAAATTAAGTGCTTACTTTTTTCGACTTGAAATAATAGATTCAAAAGAATCATGATTCAAAGGGCTTATTTAACCTACTTGATTCCTATCTAAATAATAGTTCCATAGGGTCTTTTAAGTTTAGATTAGATGCTTTAAGGCTAATTTAAAAATTAGATTAAAAAAATTGTCCGAAATTCGTGAATATTATAAGAGGTCATTATTAAGCAAGGCTCCCCTAAATAATCTCCTATATTTAAGAATGGAAAAAATAATACAAAAAATAATTAAATTAATATAGAAGACTTGCAGGTTGGAAAAGTAAGACATATTTGATCATGAGAGCTACTTATGATAAATTTAGGAGAAAAATATTTAAAGTTCTTAAAAATTATTAATTTAAATTGCAAACAAACACTTGCTAGATAATTAAAAAATTGGACAATAATAAATTAATTAATTCCTTAGTTGAGGCTCCATAGAAATTAAAAATTTACGGGATTTAATAGAAGACTAGGTTTTCTTAGATAAGCAAAGAAATTTTATAGTAAATCAACAGATTAAAATCATAATAATTTTCAAATAATATAAGATTCAAAACTCTAAAAGATTATATGCACTAATTGTAATAGTATATACCTGCTTGCTCGAATTTATAAACTACTTTTAGCAATTATTAAATTCTGATTATGCTGCCTGACCACAATAGATTGTCTAAATTATTGCATGTTATTTATTCTAATTTATCTAAAAAAGGCTTAGAAGTGGGTTGGAAGGAAAGAAATACAATATAAAAGTGCTGGAAGTTAGTGTAAAATGGATGGAAATGGATTAATTATTACTTGGTTAGCTGTTAAAAAGAATTTAAAAAAAAAGAGCTAAGATAGTTAAAAAAGTTAGGTGAAGTTGTCTATAATTTTAATAGGAGTTATTTTTATCTACAAGAATAAAATCAAGTTTAATCGTTTTTGCTAAAGATTAAGTAATTTCTTAACTGTAAATATCAATCTCTTTAAACGAGTTACATAATCAAGCAGACCTAGAATTCTATTAAATTAAAGAATTATTCGGCAAGAATGTAGCCAGATGTTTAAAGAGTTAAAAAATCACTTCAATAACTAATCTAAAATTGTCCTCCTATCTTAATTTCATATTAATATGCTTAACCAAAACTATCCTTACCTTTCTAGTCGAATTAGTTCATTTCTTATACGAATCTAATAGCTTTGTTGTCCAATATTATATTAAATCTTGAGATGAGAGGCTTTTGCACTAAAACTTAGTAATAATAGAATATTTAGGGTTAAACTTAAAACAAAATGGGAACAGGGATTGGAAAGGGTGAAGGAGTTAAAAACGTTACTTAATAAATATAATATGAAGAGCAAGTTCAAGGCTATATGTAAGATTCATAAGATAAGTTATCTTAAAGCAATTAAAACAACAATAATAAAAATAGATAAAAAGATAAAGATAAAGATTAATAGTTTTAGATCTAGGGATAACTGAGCGGAAAGGAATCAATGGCCCCTTCATAATAATAATCACATTCGTAAATATAATAATAATTTGGAAATGTAAATAAATAGAACTAATAATTTTAAAAAAATCACTAGTAGGTCTAAAAAGATATTAATTAATAAGCCAGGCCAGGTTAGCAAGATTTAAAAACTGATCAAATTAATTAAAAAGAACTCAAGTAAAAACAAAAACAATAACAAAAACAAAAACAAAACAAGCAAAATATTTAAAAATAAAATTTAGACTAGGATAACAACCAAGACGAGGAAAGTTAATAAGAATAATTAGAGATGGAATAAGGATATTGGAATAATATGTAATAAGGATAGAAACTAGAGAGTGCAAATTAAAGTATGTAAATTTAAAATTAGAATTAATAAAATAATTAACAATAAATTGATTTATAGTAATAGCAATAAAAATAGCTATAACAATAGCAATAGCAATAACAATAGTAATAAAATTAACTTGACTATTAAAATTACGAGTCGATGTAAATTTAGTAAAAAGCCTAAGCTCCACAATAAAACAAAATTTAAAGCCAAACAGCATAGGATCCACTTTAAATTTAATAACAATAGAATTAAAATCAAAAAAAATTCAAAAAAAGATAAAATAAGTCTTCTTCATATGGTAAAAAAGAAGGATAGGATCAATTAATAACTGATCTTAAAAAGCAATAAATGCAAAAGGAGGGAAATCAAGATGGCCAAAATTAATCGAGTAATTAAAGATTAACAAATAGTTTAAATCACATAATATAAAAAATTTTAATATAAGCGAACCAATAAATCGTCTAAAATGAGGATCTAGTGAAGCTTGATGAATAAATTAACTGCCAAATATAGTTTGAAGGAAATTAAAATTAATAGAATAAACAAGATTTTTCGCTCGATCCCAAAGGAAAATTTTAAGCTTTACTCAACTCATTAAAACCTAAATCTTCTTAATTCCTTCCTCCTCTTAGCAAATAAACTTAAAAAGAATAACCCGTTACCCGGCCAAAAAAAAAATCCTCAAAGGATGTAAATAATTAACGCAAGAAACTTCAATAGGAGTAAGGTGTTTAAAAAAGATAAGATCCAATAAAATAAAGATAGATTTAAACTAAGTGCTAGAAAAGTTATGAAACTAATATCAAATTATCGTAAAGTAAAATACAGCTGATAAGCCATTCGTCATAACTGATGGAATTATAAAAGATATAAAAATTGCACTAATTGCCTGCGTAGTCATTGCCATTTATTATCTAAACTAAAGAAATAAGTCAACAGATTAATACTTTACATTAAAAACTGAAAGATTTATTGTAAATGAAATCAGCATCAGTTTACTCGGGTGACTTTAAAACAGGCAAGAAGCTAAATATGAAAAGAATCATACCTTTTATTGCGTCAAATTATAGAAAAGATAAAATTTGGATGCGTAGATCGATCCCTAACTAACTAAATTATTAAATTCTAATAGCGATCGATGATTCTTCATCTATGAAAAAACTTGGGCATAAAGCATTCTTGTCAAGCTTAATCATTCTTTTAGCACTTCAGCGATTAAAAATTAAAACATTTATGGCCAAATTTGCTAAACAAATGTAAATCATTTGTTAAGGACAATAAATGAATTTTTAGCAAGCATAATCACTCTCCAAAAAGTTTGGCTTTAATTATTCAGACAGCAAAAGTTTCAATTTATCACATGCTAAATTTATGAAGGATTCCCTCTAGTTTTTCTCTTAAAGGATGAAAATATCTTCAGACGTTGAACAACTATGTTTCATAATTTCTGATGGAAAATTTAATAAATCTGCTGTGCGCTAATTTTGCAATAATGCAGAGAAATTAAATGTGATATATGTATATCTAATTGTCTAGCCTGACGAAAAAAAATAGTCTATACTAAATATTCGTTCAGTAGGAAAAGACGCTGAGGGGAAGCTTGTTATTCGAGAGTACATGGAGGATTTCCCTTTCCGATTTTATAGTCGCGTTTAAAATATTTAGGAATTAAGCAGCATCATTATATAGATTTTAGGACAATATATCCTTTGCAAATGATTTGATTAATAATGTTCATTCAATCAGAGTCAATTTCGCTATATTGTAAAATACCTAACTTGTGCTCTCAAGGATTTCATCGTTGAAATCGAAGTTGCTGCTATGCAGCATTGGTCCTTTTTATTATTTTAAACTTGACATAAAGAAAAATGCTCCTGGAATTATTTTGGTATAAAAAGCAAAATCCTAAGAAGCATTGAAAGGAAGTTAACCACTGCTAACATTAAGTAATTATTTTCCAGCTTTCCGGACAATTTAAGCCTAATCTTTCGTATTCTTATTGACTGGATATGTCTTTTTGAATAGGAATTAAACTTCATAGCCCATACCCTTAAGCTGCTAAACTATGGCTGATAAGCCTTCTTGGACCTAATATTGTTATTCAATAAATGATCTCATGGTTCCTTAGACTCTGGTGGTTTTACTGAAGACGTTATAACGCTCGCCCCCTCGAATAACTGGAAAAGTTAAAATATACTTAAGGCCTTTTTATTTCAAGTTTATATTTAGCTAATCTACTCGATCTAAGAAATATCTTGCTCCTCTTATTGAATCCAATACTTTTTAGGGCTAACTCCCGTGTCCTTAGGTCCCTTTTATTTATAACTTTATAATTGTCACCTAACTCATCACAGGCCCTTCCTTAACCCATAATTATCCTTTTGGTTTTGTCGGCCAATTATGATAACCAAATATCTGTGATACCTACTTTAAACATCCTTATTATATCATTCTGGCCGCACCGCTCTCAGGCCCTTCTTATGAGGGTTGGAATAATAATCTTACGGCTCTTGATTTGGGAAAGATTTTTTTATTTTTAAGAAATTTATATGCGAAATATAGTAATGTAGAAGTATGCCCATCATGCCCACACATATGTGCACTTTGATTTTTAGATCTGTAGGGCAGTTAGTTTAATTAGGTCATACTAAGGGCATCTATGTCAGCTCTGAAAGCAACAATTTTGTGGGAGAGATGGGATTACATTGATCCATAGAGGTCGCAAACAATTCCAGTGCCTGCAAGAGTGCGAATTTGTGTGTGGGGGACAGATAATTAATTGATAAGAAAATCCTTGATGTTGGCATGAGTTTGAAATTCTTTAAAGCCTATTTAGGGGATGGAGTGCATGACTTTGCGAAACTATATGATTTTTTGTAACATATTAATATTGATTAATGAACAATATAATCACAGATTAGGTCACCCCAGATAACCCCTATTCCCGCTTGATGGCCTTGAAAAAAATGGGAGTCGTTGAAGATTACCATCAGATTCTTGACAAGTCGATCATTGTTATTGGCATAGGAGGAGTAGGCTCAGTAGCTGCTGAAATGCTAGTTAGGTGTGGCATAAGAAAGCTAGTGCTGTGCGACTATGACAAGGTATAACTTGCGAACATGAATAGAATGTTTTTTGTCCCGAAGCAAGTCGGCATGTCTAAAGTGTAAGCTGCGATATAATCTCTTCTGCAAATAAACCCAGGCCTCTAAATTATTGGAGTGAATCAAGACATAACCAAAGGGGAAGGTTATCTTAAGCTTAAGAATTAAATATCTAAGGGAGTGGATCTGGTTTTATCCTGTGTCGACAATTTTACGGCTAGGCTCACTGTAAATGCATTATGCGCATAGTTTAGGCAAGTATGGTTCTAATCCGGAGTCTCTTAAGACGCCTTAACTTCCCACATTCAGCTCATTATTCCAGGAGAGACAGCCTGCTTTGCCTGTGCTTAGCCTTTAGGAGTGTAATAAGGTATAGAGAATAAAGTGAAAAGATAAGGAGTATGCGTTGCTTCATTACCGACCACAATGAGTATAACAGCCGGGCTAATGGTCCAAAATTGTTTAAAGTATTTACTTTCTTTTGGGAAAATTTCATAATACTTAGGGTATAATTCAAGGCTTGATCACTTCCACAGCCAGCCCTTGCTTCCAAATTAGAATTGCAAATTAGCTGCTTGTAAATAAGCTCAAAAATCGCATAAAGGCATCCTTAAAGTTCTTCGCAATAAAACAGATAAGCCTAAAACAACTCCAAAATATGAAAATTAATGGGGAATCTAACTTTTGGATAGCGGTTAGACGATTCAAAAATAGATAGAAATTCGAGAACATAAATCAATAGAATAACTAACCGCGTAATTTAAGGCGTTATGAATAGATAAGTTCCATTATGCTCAAGCGAGTCCAATCATTCGAAGAAGTCGAGTCGTTCTTTATCTATTATGAGTCAATATTTCAAATTTGAATTATATTAATGCTAAAATACCTTAAATCAAAAGGACCATAAATATCAATTCAAAAGAAGAATTCAGCAAGTAATAAGGAAAAGGGGAGAGAATGCGAGTAAATTTAGATTTTGATATCACGTTAATAAAAGCTAAACAATTAGATTAATTAGCGCATCTAAAAAGTTAATAGATAAAGCAAATAAGTCTAAAGCTAGTTGAAAAAGATGCACATCGAATTTAAAAATTGGCAAAAAAATTAAGTTTTCTTAAGCAAACTTATAAAGACAGCCTAGTAGCTGCAATAAGGAAGAAGTGATAGAAAAGATTAGCTAACTGAAATACTTAATGCTTTCATTGTTTGAATTATTAAATGTAAAGCAACTAATAGCTATAAAGGTAGTATAAACTTAAAATTCAAAAGCTTTAAGCTATTGCATTACGATCAGTCAAAATTGATTTCGCTTAATAACAAGAAAATCTACAAAGAAAATGTGGACTCCAAGACGGATTGAAAATTGGCTTATCAAAAGGTAAAGAATAAGGTATAAAATATGTGAATGAGCTAATTGAGGCTCAATTAACAAGGATTAAGGAAAATGAGTGAATTAATTGATTAAAACATAAGTACAATGAACTTTATAAATTGCGTAAAGCTTTTCTTCACCAAGATTCATCCTGATGCTAGCAAAGAACCTACTCTATCTTCACTATATCAACTTTTATTATGGTTCCAATAATCTGGTTTAAGCCAAGAATTAAGCGAGCAAATTCCAAATGACAGGGCGTTTGTATAGATGTTTAAGTTTATTCTGCAAATCGGATTGGCGTCTTAAAAGGGGACATAATTGATCGAGTCAGTGCGTAAGATGACGAAATAGCAAGCAGAGACTTTAAAGCCTATTTTTGTATTTCAGACATAGGACGAATCTCTATGCTCTTCCTAGATTTTCAAAATGTAGTAAAGTAAAAATATGGTTCAACTTAAGCTTTAGGAAACTGCCAAGGAATTACTTCACAGTTAGGCAGAAATTAGGACACTTCGCTAATAGTATCTCAAGAGAGTCTAGCTAACAGACGACTAAATCGAATGTGCTGTTAAGGCTCGCACCCTTTAATTGGAAGAGGAGAAGACCTTGTTTAGGTTATAATGCTAAAATAACTTAAACCTAAAGAACAAATTAATTAAAACATTAGAATAACATATCGACAAATTATAAAAATAAACAAAACGAGACTTCGAAGCCTTCTAGCATAAGTTTCGAATTAGCGAGGAGAGAGCCAGCACTAATTAGCAAAGATGCAAGTTTCTGCAGGACCAACTCCGCTAAACTGAAAGTTTGCTTTTAGAATCAAAAGAAAGCAATAGAAATTAACTTATTAAAATAAAGGCTTAAGCCTAAATCAGAATTCAAGAAAGTATTAAAAAATAGGACCTCAATTTGCAATCCCAATAAATTAAAGCTTATCTATAAAAGATCGCCAAAATCGGAAGAATCATCGAAAGTGCATAATCATATCGCGATGACCAAGCTTTTCGTCAAGCCTTATTTAAAATTAAGTGTGTTATTAATAAACAAACTTTTGTTTAATCACCTGACAGCTCGGCTTCTCCGCTGAAGACTTAGAAGGAGTTTAAAGATTAGAAGCTGGTGAGTCAATTTGAACTTTCTTTGGGAGAATAATGCAGGAGGATGTAAGTTCGTGAGAGCGCGAATAAAATCTGCTTGTTCAATCGAAAAGAGAAATAATTACGGAAATGGAATTAAAATCGCATTTCTTAGATATTAAACGTTATAAAAAAATTAAAATGAATCAGCCTATCATGAGTTTGTAGATTAAAGATCGAAGCCTCTTCAAGTTTTATTGCTTGAAACATTGATTCCATATTGATATCTCAACTCTCTAGCCTGCCCCTTTCTTTTTTTTCTTCCTTCTTCTTTCTTATTAGTCTAAAGCCTTTAATAAAATATGCCAGGAATTTTATTTTTGTGGCTGAGTGATAATAAAGAATTGAGAAGGTCTCAGCTATTAATTCATAAGATTGAGCGATTATCTCCTAATCCTTAAATAAGTGTTTTTAAGTTGGCTTATTTAATTTTTCAATACTATTTGCTTATTTAAAATTTCATTTAGTCCTTTCTCGTAAGCTTTAAATCTTTACTTAAAAGTTAGCAACAATTTTTATTATTAGCGCAACTATCTGAGTTCTGAGTTTTGACTGTACATTTTTGTACTTACTTTAGAAAGCAACTATTTTTCGTTCTTAATAGTCTACAATTATAAGTTTTTTTAAAAAATCTTGTAGGTCAGCTTTTTTTACAAATGGTGGCGATGCTATTAGATGTTAATCAATATGTGTTTAGTTAAGCTATTTAATTGAGAATCAGAGCAAGTCCTTTTGATCTTCATTTCTATATGGAATATCACATTATAAATGTTATACTTGCAGGTGCATATCCTCTCCTAAGGATTCTTGGATTGATGCCACTTTAGCAAGGCTCGCTTCTCCTCAAGAGGTTTAGCCTTATGACTTTTATTCCTGAAGCCTCCTTATAAAACTTAGTGCTTATATCAACAATGATGCTTTACTGTACCAAATATTACAATAGCTATTCGAATTCTCAAAGGTTAAGCGATATCTACAAGCTAGGTAAATTGAGTAGTCTCTGCTTATTCTATTTTTCATCAATTAAAATCTTGATCACCTACATAGCTCTTTTAATAATTCAATTTCTATTCATTAGGCAAGACCAGTTTAGTTAATTAATATCAATAAATCAGTCTTTTTTCGAAAATAAAATTGAAAAAAAAGTTAAACTGAGGAGGACCAAGGAACTTTAAAGCATCCCAGAATTTTAGGGAAAGGAGATGTACTTTGTGGAGTTTTACGTGAAATGGGCTCAGAGCTGTCTAGATTCTAAAGAAATATGGAATAAACTAGCTATCTCCTATGCTAATTAAAATTTTAAGTTTTACTCTGTCAATTTGGACCATTATCCCTAAATTGCTTAACGCTATAAAATTAGTTTAGGAGCAATGTCGAGGCAGCTCCCTACAGTCATCCTTTTCGAGGACGGATACTAAGTGCAGCGGTTCCCTCCTCTGGACTAGAAGGGGAGAGTAGGGAAGGTGATGCGGTATGACTCGAAGTAGCTGGCTCGTTATTTCTGGCTAGAAGAAAGATACTTGATGACAAGAAATAATTGATTTTAAATAATTCATATATTTAATAAATTTCGCAGGTGAGGATTTTTCTTGAAATTAAAATATTTTATTCCTCGGCTGCTGCACCCTTCAGGCATGTATAACGGTCTCCACTATCTGCACGCAGCCACTCTTTCCCTGCTGAACGATCTTTGTCTACTTATACTTCGCTAGAATTGTTTGGTCTTTAGAGAGCGATTGAGTGCAGAATTAGAAGGGCGATACTTGTAAGTTTAAAGTTTATATGGTCTTGGATTAGAGCATAGATTAATCTTGCTTGAGTAGGATCTGGTAGGCTTAAATTATGCTTCTCTCTTTTATTATTTAACAAGTTAGTAATTTGAAGTGGGAAGCTCCAGACTTAGACTTTGGAAATCTTGACCCCTTATTGTTTTCATTAAAGTGTCATTGCAATTGCTCTAGGGAAGCGATGGCCGCTTTGAGGGTTAAACGCTCAATAGCATCTTTATTAAATTCCTTAGCTAGGTAGAAAACGATTATGGAATCGGCATGAACTAACCTGTTTTGATTTTGCAATGTAGCTCCTCTACACTCTATCCGTTAAACGGCAATCGCAGACATGCCATCTCATACATTATAACACCAAGCGACCACAAGTCGGTATTTTTATCGTATGGCTATTTCTTCCAAACTTAAGGGGAGGCATAGTAGGGAGTGCCTGTTTGAGTTTCTAGCGATCCAGTTTTATTGATTTTGGCAACATTCATATCAGCAAGCTTGTAGTCATAGTTTGAATCTATAAAGATATTAGCAGACTTAAGATCGCAATGGACTATTTTGAGTGAATGTAAGGCTGAGAGAGAACTGGCAATTTGTGTGTAAAATTTCCATATTTATTTTTCGGATATTTTTTAATTTGATTATCTAATCTTCTTAAGCCTTTTCTTAAGGTCACCTTAAACTAGTTATGATATTACGAGCGTATTCCATTACCAAATAAAGACTCTCATCGTGAAGAAAGCACTCTTTGAATTTTATTATGTACGGATGGTTGAGAGATGAAAGAATTCTCACCTAATTCAAAGCATTCTCTACTTAGTTCTTCTTCAAATGAAAGAGGGGAACCACTTTGAGGGCGTATAGATTACCGTCGTTTTTGCGAGAAGCTGCATAAACATTTGAGTAGCTTCCTTCTCCGATCTTGTAAAGAAGCTTAAAATCACTAAAAGGCATTTCAACGGATTATTACTTATGACAATGGAATTATTTTAATCATCCTTACAAGAACTCAGGACCTAAATTACTGCCCTAACTAATAGAGTTGCCTATCTTTAAAAGCAATTGCTCATTCAGCCTCTGCCTTAACTCCACCGAGCAAACACATCTCATTAAGTTAAAGATAAACCTTTGGATTTTGCTATTTTATTCAGTGATCCTCTTGTACAATCCTTTGGAAATGGAGAGTACAGAGCACTGGCAGATCCAGTCAATTACTTCGATTAGATTATAAGGATGTAGTAAAAACTTAGAGGAGTTAATTTTAGTGTCAGATGCATGCCTGCAACTTTATAAAATATGGAACGTTTAATATCACGCAATCCTCAGGTAGTTCATATAATTTGCCACGGCTTGCGACGGGGAATAGGATTTTAACTATGTTTTTAATCAGCAGAATACATAGGATAAATAAAATACTTAGGATCTTAATTTTTTAGAGAGCACTTTAAGGAAGAGCGGGCGAAACGTTCGATGAAGGTTGTCTTTTTGAACGCCTGCCATTCTGAATAGATAGGGAAAATATTTTTATAAGAATCAAATGTCCCTTGTGTTATAGCAGTTGAAAGCCAATAAAAAATTGAGGATTAGACTGCAGTTCAATTCGCTAGCCATTTCTACGATAATCTGCTCCAACATAAATCCGTCTATGAGTCTTTCAAAAATTCACTATTTTTTACTCTCCAATAAAGAAAAAATACACAAATGGCATGCTGCTGTTCGCACACTCATCAAAACAAATGCAAATTTCAAAGTTTTCAATAATAGAACGGAATTAGAGTTGCTCATTAATTAATGCACAATAGCAAAAACTGCAAATGTCCTTATGGTTGGATGAATGATCATTCAGTGCGATGCAAATTCGCAATAGATTTTCTGAAAAATTATAACAATAATTATCTTGGGTGGTAAGAATAGCAATTTTGTGTTTTCTAAAAATTGCACATATGTTGTTGCATGAATATGGAGTCTTAATACAAAGTTCACGATTAATCAATGAAATTCAAATTAATGGAGTTGACTCCTGGTATAGCAAAGTCAATATTTCTTTAAGTCAGTGAGAGTAATATTCGGGATTAACAAATATTTCCCACTATTTTTTCAGAATATCGAAACCAATAACTTAGGCTGATAGGGAGAAATCTTTAGATTGTCAAAATCGCAAAAGCTCTCAAGGGCAAAGTAAATTCACACAATTATAGAGCCGTATTAGTCATTGGACCTTAAGGCTCAGGAAGAACAGCAATTATGCGGCGTGCTGCTCATTATGTTATTTAAAGAGGTCAGCAATTTACCTAAATTCTATAGATATAGTGCAGTGAATGCAACAGCCATTCTTCCTTTTTATTCAAGCTTTGTAGTCCTTTTTCAAACTTGTAATTAAAGCAAGTTTTCCAATTTTATAGAAAAAAAAGTACGATTTTTATCTTCGATAATGTAGATTAACTAATCAAGCTACCTTAATTTCTAAGCTTCCTTAAAAAATTTTAGTAATAACTCACCAACTCTAAGATCCTCCTCTCTTTTTAAAGCAAAACTAGCCATCAAAACTTACAAGATTTCGGACTCAAATAATTTATCGTAGAGTTACCAGTGCTCAGTAAAATTAATGCTGCAAAATTGCTGATTGCAAATCTTACTGATCGGATATAAATAAAGTATTTGAATCCATCAGAATTAAAATCGCATAAATTATTGGGAATAGTTTAACTTCAGCCAAAACTGCTAATTGACTTGGCCAAAAACTTTTAATCTTTCAAATGCAAGTATGGTGATAAAGGCCTAGATGCGTTTGCCAATTCCTTTTAAAATTTAAAAAAGATCTAATGTGATATTCAGCAAAAAAAGAATAAAATTTTTGTGCAGAACATGGAGTTCATCCAATAAAAGCCTGTCTATGACTTTATGCAGCTACTCGGCTCCTTCCCTGAGGGACTCTCATCGGCTGAGCTTGATCTCCTTTTCCTGTAAGATCCGACTTTATTCGATAGCAGTTGGCGATAGCTTATCGAATCGTTACTTCGAATTGAAGGAAACTACGGGAAGAAGTTGGAGTATTTCGGGTAAGGTGTTTATTACTTCATATAGGTTAAGAGCAACGGCATTGAAAATAGGTATAAAGTTAATAAATTTGTGAGATAGTACTTCAAGTTCAATGACAGCCAAAGATTCTCTCAGAAGGAGCCTATTGTCCTCTTATTTCTTAACACTCTTCTCTCCTATTTTTAATATCATATTTAATACTAGCATCTCCACCATTAAAAAGTAATTTAATACTCCTACTTTTCACGGTCTGGATTCTGGGGATTGTCAGAAAAAAAACGGCATGAGCAGGGCTCAAGACTGAAATAGTTTTGGTAGCAAAGGAGTATGAACAAAGTGATGGCTTAATTTAGCTAGATGTTTGCTAATTTCTCACTCAAAAAGTACTTCAAAAATACATAATTATTTGTGTAACAACTAGTCGGCTTAGAGTATATAATACTAATGATTCCATCTATCTTTAAACTAATTGAGAAATATGCCATTGCAGCTGCCTTCATCTAAAGGCTTGTCGAATAGCTTGATTTCATCATCAAGAATAGTCGAAAGCAGCTAGGAAACCTAGTGGGCAAGTTAAGAATCCTAGAGGTAAAACTGCTGATGCTGAGAGTGAATGTGTTGCTGCTCAACAACTACAGCAAACGTTCTCCCGTTCTTTAGGAATAGCTATTTAGATATGTCAATTCGCATTTGTAGGACTATTAATTCGATAGCCACATTGTTAAAGCCTACCAATGTGATTATTTACTTTTCAAAATTTATTTATCTTACAAAACTCTAAAAAGCAATGATCCTCTCACTGTCCATCAGGAAATTGTCAGGCTCGAAAGTCTTTATGCCAAATTCAATGAGGCCATTGAATTCTTTAGGGAGAATAAGGTTGCCAGCATGCAGATACTTTATTACAAGTCAGTGATCCTTAAGGCAAAAATAACATTCATTTCAAAAACGCTAGGGAAATAATTCCCGTTTTAAAACAGTTAATTATAGAGTGCTTATGAATTGTTCAGAATGACCTAATTAAAAAGCCTTTAATTAAAGTGTTTGTTTCAAAAACTGAAGCTTTTCGGCAACTTGAATACCCTAGCCATAGAACTTTGCATCGAAATCAAGGATGTCCTCCTTAAATAAATCAAATAACTAATCAAGAGCAAGTCACTCAAATTATCAAATAAAAAGCTTTAAACCAAATTAAGAAGGATCTAATAGAATTTGGATTAAAGAATCAATTCTAATGCCAGTACACTAATTGTCTTCATGCGCGCCTTTTACTACGGACAGCCATTCAATTTCCGAAAGGATTTCAAGTTTCGGACCTAGGTTTAAAAACTTTTAG
Organism: Craspedacusta sowerbii; assembly: GCA_003687565.2. Taxonomy (NCBI): domain Eukaryota; kingdom Metazoa; phylum Cnidaria; class Hydrozoa; order Limnomedusae; family Olindiidae; genus Craspedacusta; species Craspedacusta sowerbii. Next base: position 53,027 of record QQSS02204846.1, read on the forward strand.
AAAACTGCAATAAATAAATTTCAATCAAATTCTAGGTCTTGACTAAGAAAAATTTTATAAGCAATTACTCTGCTGGGTGCAAAGTATTAATTCTCTACTTTTAAGGAACAGCATTTCGTGATAAAGCCTTCATTTTCTAGAGTTAATAGTTCCCATAGGGAAAATAGATAAAAACAGATTAGCTAATAAGCATGCGATGCAGCACGTAAAACAATTGCTTATTAGTAGTGGGTCATAATGTGTAATCAGCCTAATCTTAATTGAAAAAGTTAAAGTTTTAACAAATCGGTTTGTTTGAAATCGAAAAGCATAGCTAGTAATATTTTATTTGCTATCTTATAAAACAATTATGCAAAGTATTTTGTGTAAGCTTCTTGAGACATTTCATAAAAGAAGGAGTGTTTAGATAAGCTCTATCAGTTGCATTTGCAGATACGATCCTGGAGGCCATCTCCATTGGCCAAGGTCTAATCATCAATTAAGCACAATTTATTTAAAAGATCGGGTATTATTCCATCATACGAGCTAAAGATTAAGCCGTTATATTCAAAAAAGGCTTCCTAAACTTTGTTACTACAGGAAAACCTATTCATAATGTTAAGATCAAAAGCTCATCATTTGTAGTTCGTTAAAAGCCCATGCTTTAACTCATGAAACTTTTAAAGAAATAGCACCACTCTTTTAACATTTGCGGGTAATAAGGCAGTGGGAAGACAGTGTTTGGTCAATAGCTGTGCTATCAAGTTTGGAACCGTAACCTTTATTAGGACGGAGTAATGTTCATTGAGAGCAAGGGCTATGAAGGAGATTTGAAAGGAATGCTGTAGGGAGAATTGGGCTTCTCTTTCAGTCTGATAGGGAAAAAAAAGAAATATAAAATGCTAATCGTATTCGATGATTTTTAGATATTACTCTAGAAGGCCTATAAATAAACTATCTTCGAACATATATTCTCCACCTTAAGGAAGCACTCCATCACCCTACTCCTCATCACCAGACGTCCCCTCCTCTGTCATCGCCTCAAAGACAAAATCATACAGATTCTTAATATTGCTACTTTTTAACTCCAGAGTCCTGAAAAAGAGTTAACTTTTTTCATAATTCAATCTCATACCCCCTTGTAGATGAGTTACGGGAACAACTTAAAAAATCTGAGAGGACGATTTTTATAACAATGGTAGATGCACGGTAATAATCTAAAACATTTAATTTAGAATATTTGCTAAATTGCGGAGGAGCAAGCCTCTATCAAATTTAGTAGGTCTAAAAGTTAGATTGCTGTATGATTTATTCACAAATATAATATTCCCACAAACTCACCTCCTTTTTCGTCAGTTATCCCGCAGTCCAACCAGTTCTTCTCAAATTCCACTGGAAGTGTGGTCTGAATTGATGAAACCGTCCTAATTAAACAACTTGCTGACCTTTAAAGAACGATTTAATAGAGGGTGTTGGGCTCGAGCGTGATAAACTTCTTAAAGAGGATTTAGAGAGGAGCTGGAGTAGCAGCCGAAAAGGATGTCTTTTATTAATGAATTAGTCTTCCTTACTTTTGCAACTTAATAGTCAGATCTAATATTTCTTGTTAGCAGTTTTAGATTTGGCAGAGGATGACTCCGGATAATTCAATTTATTATTTTGATTTAATAGAAATCGCATCAATGTCCTTCTTGTTTTTTCGAGCCTTATTGCCGCAGCAACTCGCTCGATACAAAGTCTTAACAGGCCCTCTCATAAGTTTGGATTTGAGGAGGAATAATCTGTTGATTAGCAAATCCTAGAGCTATTAATAACTTCTAGTGAGAGTATTAACAAGTCTATTTGGCTTAAATCCTAATTATAATGAGTTTCTTTAAAAATCGCACTGAATATCGATTGATCTATACATACACTCGAACAGATCTTCAACACTCCTCTAGCAAAGCTTATTCCATTTTCCCACCACTTGCTACAACTCTCCAAATAACTTCTCAAGAAGCAATCTTAAGTTTTATTGCTTAATCAAGAGTGTTTACGACGTGAGCATTAGCTATTTTTAAATGTCTAGTCTTGATATTTTAGAATTCAGTGTTTCCTTTAAAGCAATTGCTTTTAAATGTGCAGTATGCATCGATATGCATTAGGGGCATAATCGCCACATCTTAGATAATACACAGACAGAATTTGTGCAATAAAATTATACACTTTTTTTATGAATTTGGCATTACATTTAATCAGTTCATTTTAGAATTACTTTCCCTTAAAGCTTCGCTTTACCGCATAATAGCATCAAAGCGGGAGGCTATATAGGCCTTTCAAGTAACTGGCGTTCGGCAATAATTAATGAGTTTAAGAGGGCTGCCTGCTGAGATGCCTAAACCCCCTAATTTAAGAGGCCGACTTGAGGCTTTTTGGCAAGTTTTTTTCTTAGCATTTAAATTCAGAGTATATTAGATATTTGATTTCGATTACTAAAATAATCCTTTAACTCTCCGTTTTTCCACGACACGTAAATGTTTATAGATCCGAACGCCAGAGCCACCACTCCCAGAGCCATGTACGCCAGAGATTATATCCTCTCCTCGCCTGGTCTCGTCTTAAATGTGACCACGCACATGAGTAGGCATGCTAGCGAGGCGGAAAATACCATTTTGATGAAAGGTGGCTTATTCTAGAATCCGATGCATCTGCCGACAATAGGACAGTGATGATCTATCCTATAGATGCAGTGCCCACAGAGTATACAATGCTCAGCTAGATTTCCACGCTATTGTAAGCAGATATTGCAGAACCAGTAGATATCAAGCTAATTAATTTTGTGATGCTACTAGTATTTGGCTGTGGAACTTATCACTTTAATATAGTAATATAGGCAGCATAAAAGTGAGAAAAATGCCAGGTAGATGTTTATTGATTACAGGGCTGAGAATATGGATAAGGCCAGCTTGTGAAACGACTACATAAAGTTCGTAGGCAGAGAGGGCAAGCAGAAGCGAGATGAAAGTAAACCCTGCCAAGAAAGTCACTTTTTGGAATAATAAATACATCCATTTCATATTCAATTTAAATAAATCCAAAGCAAACAAAATATTAAACGTAATATGTCTCCATGCCCGCTCTAAATCAAGGATTTTTATTGCAAAATTTTAGCCAAAATGATTCCCGCTTTCATGGAGTGGTGCAGGAGTGATCTTGGAAAGGACTAGGAGAGTTATTTGCAGTGAAGTATGGTTGAACCAATCACGATGAACATCATCTTGTCGCAGAAATTGGAGTGGAATCTCTAGATTATTATGAATGCAGAGAACTAAGCTAGTTGTATGATCTTGAAGTCAATTAATATACTGGTTTTGCTTTAATCCTTATTTAATAATAAGACTGCTCCTAACACCAATAGCCATAGCCAATTTATCTAGATTAAGAAGATCAAAGTGCTTAATTAGGTAATCAGAGTTAGACGGGTTAGTCCTCCCTGCAATACTAAGATTAGCAGACTTGCAAGCAGGAATTAGGCGTGCTAATTAGATATCTTTATCAAAATAACGGGTAAAATTTTTAGGAAATAATATAGAATCATTATGAATTTCGAGCGCACCAATCAGCACTATTAGGCACTGGCTCATTTGATTTTTATGTTGCTTGCACCTTTTCATTACCCTCTCGCTCTCAAAACTTTCACTCTCGCTATTTTATTCACTCTCTTTAGAAAATAAGGATTCCTCAGATTCAAAAAACAATACTTTTACCAACTAAGTCTCAACAAACATTTTTATTAGGCACTTTTAACATTTACCATGTGGATATCTACTTTTTAGTCGAGAGTATATTTTGTCGGACCCTGTATGATAAGCTTGGTTATAATAAGCAATTATTTGGAAAGGATGACAGAAGGAAATATTTTAGGTTTCATTTGCTAGAAACAAGAATCATTATAAACAGCTAAGTCTCAAGCAGAAATAGCCATTATCGCATTATAGATATTATTCTGTATTGTAGGGTTGTAAAATATGCTAGTCCCTCTATCGAGTGTCCAGATCCTCATTCTAAAGTTTAGACAGTACTCTCATTATAAATAGCAAATAAATCAATTAAATGAAGCCGTCTCTACGCGCACTCAAAACAATAAAATTGTTAGCTCCATATTCAGCATTATTAAATTTATTATATCATTAATGTCCTGGAACGATTGATAGAGTGATAGGACTCGGCTAATTGATATTGTTAAAATGTATTTTTACGAAAATTTAAGAAAGACGCCCAGCTCTTTCAAAGGTTCATAACCTTATTTTAAATCAGCCAGAAAACATGCTTCCTCGCATTCACTCCGATGGAGAGAAAATGATCACTCCCAATAAAAACTGGACAATTTCCAAAGGAAGGCATCAGGAATTGTAAGAAGAAAGAGCCCTGGTAATAATAGAGTTCAAGGAGGTTAAAAATATTTACTTAACGAGTACTTTAGTCGTCCAGCAAACATTTCTTATTCTAAATAAAAAAATAAAATCCACTAAAATGTCCAAATTCCATACTGCTCACCTTACGCAACAACTTCCTCCACCTCTTACAGAGTCCATAGACTTATTAATTCCAATTACTATAAAACTCCATAATCACCTAGCAGCAAGGAGAAAACGATTTTGTAAGAGAGCTGTTTAACTAGATTGCCGCTGAAGGAGTCCTAGAAGGTCAAGCAGAAGCGAGCAATGAAAAACATAACGGTTTTAAGCTAGATTGTGCTTCCGAGAGTGAAGAGCTAATAATTTTCAAAATATAATCAGTATTACATGAGAGAACTGGCATAGGCGTTGAGACGGCCTTACACAATAGATTATTTCGATATATTATTCAGGTAGCACTTTATTCAGCACTATTAGAGTGTTAAAAGAATAAAGGATATCAAAAAGTTGTCCTTCAATAAGAAGGTTTCTTTACCTCCAAGAGAACTTTCCAAAAAAAAAACTCTCATCTTCGATCTCGACTAGACCCTTGTACATTGCTGCGACCCCCATTAGCCAAGTGATTTCACTCTCAAACTCACACTTCCTGGTAATTAGTTGATTTAGAGTCGTATCAATGTCAGGCCCTATGCCAAAGAATTGATCGACCGAATGAGTGCGTTATATTAGATAATCGTGTTTACAGCAAGCCATGAAGTTTACGCCGAGCGTGTAGTAGAGGAGTTATTGGATAGCAAGAAGAATATAAAAGCTATTTTATCTAGAGACAACTGCACACAAACATAACAAGGATATTTCGTAAAAGATCTCTGTAGTGTCCTAACAAGCCATCATCAATCGAAAGCTATAAGATCTAATCATCGTAGATAACGCTGTGTATTCATTTTCGCTGCATCTGGATAACGGGATCCCTATTCTCCCCTACTATTGCGACAAATCGGATCGGCAGCTATAGAAGCTGGCAGAATTTTTAAAAGGACTAACTAATCTTGTGGATGTTCGTTCGGCGCTAAGATAGACTTTTAGGCTTAGATAGTACGAATAGAACAATCCTCAGAAAGTATTTTAAAAATTATTCAGCTGATTAGTTGCATCATATCGCATCCTTTATTTATGAAAAATTCTTCTGGCTTCCTCGCATCTTTCACAGACCTAGCCTAACATTTGAACTAACATTTCAAAACGCAACTACCCCTTTACTCTTCCTATGCAATTAGGAGTGTCTCTATCTTTACTGTTCTGATGAAGACGTGCAAAGGAAGAGACAAGTTTTTTTCTTTGCTCCAATATCTTTGCTAATTAATTAAAGAAATCCGAGGAGTAAATAAATCTAAATTGCATACATTAAAAAGTTCTTTAAAGAACAGCAGAAAAATCTTTAAATTTTTGAAATTTTTTGAGGAAATTCCTAAAATCAATAATTTACGCCAGTCTTCAAAACCTTGGCCTTTTATTTTAATGTTGATATTGACTTCACTATTTTCTTTTATTGCTAATATTACAGACAATATTATATGGCTCGTTAATATTGAAATAGTGTCTTTAAATAAAGATTATTTACGAGATAGAAAGGATCTACTTAATTTGGGAAAAACATTACTAAAGGCTGGAGTTATGATGGGACTGACGCTAAGAAGAATCTACAAAATAAAAAGGATTGAACGTTAAATCAAATTGATGTTTAAAAAGAATCCTAAGTCCAAAAGCTAGATGATGAAAGTTCTTCGAAAGAGGAGGAAAAATCTATTTGCCCTAGGCTAGATTGTTCAAACTATTTTTAGAGTTTTAATGCTTTTGAGCCGCTTATCGTGGATTGGGTGGTTGAGGTCGTAGGTATATAGCATGCTGGGACTCCTTAGTTCCTGCCTGAGCATGTGGAAACTTTTGTTCGAGAAGAAGAGATGGCTTTAGATTGAGAAAAAGAGAATATAAAATAATGATTAAAATAAAATATGAGTTGGCCGAAAATGACTTTAAGTAGATTGCTGACAAGGAGTAAACTATTTAAGCTCAGTTAATAAGTCCTTGATGATTAAATCTTCCATTAATTACTCAAATAGCTAGCTCAGTAGTTTTTATAGGCAGATCAATCTAGCTTCTAGGACTACCTTTCGCTCATCGCATAAACAGGAGCCCTATTGGGGCTAATCCTTCGTGCCAAGTAGACCCCTGCAAAGCTAGCTATTTTATTCGAAATTCTGGGAATGCTGGTCTTCAATTTAAAAAATAAGCAATAGGGATTAGTTTACTTTTTGTCAAATATTTAGATTGGCAAACTGTTGGCTCGTCCTCCGTTTTTATAAAGCTACGAGGTTATGACCAATTATATCCAACTCTCGAAAGCTATTGTTCTCACAATTGTCTAAAAGCCTTTCCTACTCCCATTATTCACTCGAAAATCTTAAAGTTCTTTTCCGCTGCTGTTTAGAGTCTGCACTTATCTGAATAGTGAAGAACGACTGGTAGGGACTTCGTGCAGGTCGATTCTAATATAGATGCATAAGTGCAATTAGTAAGGCTTCAAGAAGATTTTAGAGAGCAGGAAAGGCTTGTACTTGTTTGCTTACTTGGCTTTACAGTTATAAAAGAACTTAATCAAGTTCTTATAGCTAACTGACAAGGGACTCTGTTAAACAATTCAGGATTAAATTATCTTTTTTAACGAATTATACAAGTATTTATCATATCCTTGCAAAGTGGCTTTTTCTAACGCCGTCACTTGGAGTTTCCTCAAATATAGGAACCCCTTCATCGTCAGCATCCTGTCCTTCAACTTCCTCCGATTCTAATCGACAGCAGCCTTTTTGATCCACAATAAATTAATAGACGAGAGGCTCTAAATATATTTAGCACTTCCTTAATTTAATTTGGATCTGATTTAAGAAGTGCTGAATCAAAGTTAGAGTCATTCATTTTGGCTGGTTTAGCCTGCCCACGTAAAAGAAGGTAGGCTCATAGAGGCCATCTTAGGAATTGTTCCGAAATCAAATCCTGTAAAGTTTGATGAAGAATGTCCAGCACTTCTTTAAAACTTTTCTTCATCAAAGTTAATTAAAAACAAGCCCATCATTAAGAAGACTGAATTCGATCAATGGATTTCTCTGCAGGTATTGGTAAAGGGACTGCAAGGATTCCAAGATTAACGTTTAAAACTCTAATTCTAAGTCCTTCTCTAGGACATTTAGAGATGGACGAGTGCTCGTTCATGCTTGTTGCTGATTTAGCTAACCAAGGCAAAAGAGAGAGTAGAGCTAGACTGGCTGAGCCTCTAGCAAGCCTTGCAGAGCAGGTCTGGATCCCTACTCTAGGCCCTTCTCTAATAATATGAATAGACTAAAACTTCGGAATTCATTTAATAGATTAAATAAGTGTATAGATAATTAAATCTGCCTAACAATCCCTCCTTCCGCTAACTCCATAAGTAGTTCAGGAGATAGATTTATCCCACTCTCTCCGGAGCCAAACGCAACTACGCACTCCTCTTTACCTACCAGGCTATGATGAAGTGCATCAACGGAGTAGAGTGGATGGAGCCTAACTTCGGCCTGCAGAGTCCTCCGAAAAAGGAGTGTCTATCTTACTAGCTGGTGGAGGAGAGCATTAGATGTGTGAAAATAGCGATCGGTTTTCGGCTTTTAATCTATACTAACTAATAACTCTTATTCTCTTTTCATATAAAAAATATTAAACCACTATACGACCCCAAATCCCTCGAGCCTTGGGATCTCAGCTTCATCTCTCTCCGCACTCCCACCCACCTCCTCACTCTCCAGGGGGAAAGCATCAAGCATAACAACAGACTCATCTCACTCATTCACCATTATCAAGTCTAGTGGCGCTAAATCGAGCAAAAGTTCAGAAGGAGCATATTGAACTGAATAATATGTGATTATTTAGGCTACACTTTAAGAAGTGGATGTGGCCGAGTGGTCTAAGGCGGTAGATTAAGGCTCTATTCCGAAAGGGCGTGGGTTCAAACCCCACCGTCCACACTTTTTATGTCATTAGCTTTTCTTCAGCTGGGGCAATGCGGTAATCAACTAGCTGAGTCCTTGTTCTCCTACCTTTACTAACAAGCTTAGGGCGCTTCACCTGCACATCAAGCTTTAGCAGCATAAATGTTTTTTCACGAGGAAAAAGGGAAAGCTTTTTGCAATTCAGTGCTAGTGGACATGTAGCCCAAAGTAGTGAACAGGTGTTTAGGATTGCAAAACAGCTGGAAGTTTGATCCCTAACTATCTTTTTGCAAGCAAGAGGGATCAGGAAATAACTGGGCTTACGGTTACTATCGGCACGGAGTCAAAGTCCAAGAAGATGTTGTGGAAAGGATGGCCAAGCTTCTTTAAAAGTTGGATTACTGCTCAACCTTGGTCGCATTGCAATCCATGGCTGGAGGAACTGGCTCCGGACTTGGCTCTTATCTTCAAGAAGCATTTTAAGATAATTTTCCTTAGCAAGAACGAATCGCTATATGTGTCGCTCCACATATGTCCGGCTAAGTCATTCTTCAGAGCTACAATGCATCATTCAGTTTGGCCACTCTTTATCAATCATGCAGAGGAATCATTTTGGTCGAAAATGATGCGATCAACGAGATGTGCATCAAGCAGCTGCAGATAAAGAAACCCTCGCTTTCGGACATGAATTAGCTTATCAGCCACCAACTGGGATCTCTACTCTTCCCTTGCTTGACTGAGGATTATTGTAGAACAGTAAGAAATAATAACTTGGCAATTCCAAATCACTTCATTGATTATCTACTTTTCGATCCTCGTTACAAGCTGTTAAGCATAAAACATATCCCATAAATGCCAGATGCTTCGAAAAGCTTCAGCAAATAGTCATGGACTAGCCTTGAACGAAGAATTTGCCAGATGATGATAACCGACACGCAGTAGTTTAATACTTCATGGGGCAAAGGTTCGATTCGAAGTGTTGGACAACTCCTCGTCGCAAGAGGAGTATAGGTAGAAAAGACTTAGTTCAAAGAACTGTTTCAAATAGGGGGGAGATCAAAAGTAGTTAAAGATATTCATCGCATGAACAATAATTAGCGTTCCATGTGCTTAATATCAAACTCGCAAAAAATTAACAAAAACCTCGACATGGTGCTTTAAAGAAGCAGTGCTATGCTTCAATAGCAAGCCTTTTGTTATCAATACTAAAAGTTCGGTTTGAGTAAACTGTAGATGGCGGAAATGGTAGGGTATATGGAGCAGGTTCTAGATGATTATAGTCAAATGTGAAAATTACAAATATTATTTGAAATCAAATAGGGTGCAAATCAGGCTTTTTTGAAGAGATCAAAGCATGCAAGTATCGAAAAGTTTCAACTTCATTCGACTATTTAATTGCACTCCTCTGAAAATTTTATAATTTCATGCTTAGTTTCTTATTTTATTAGGTCAATTTGGCAACCGTTTACTCCTTTTATTTAGTCAATTTAGACATGCTTTATTAGTATTAAATTCTTAAATTTGCCAGACATTCTTCATCTTTTTTTTTGGCCTACACCAGCTATAAGCTCCTCTTCTTGAGGGAGCTTATTTTTTCCCTGAACATGTTTGTGTTTTTATTTCTTTATTTCAATTAGGTTGTGAGTTTATATAACTACTGAACCCTTTGCCAAAACTTAGCTTATTTGGTTTAAATTTAATCGCGACATTTTTTCTAAAGCTCGCCCATTCTATTTTCAAAGAAAACTTTGTAATGTTAGAGTTATTCCTATTTCTAATTGATTTGCTTTATCCTGACCTTACGAGACTAATCGAACTGTTTGCAGTACTAGAGGAATTTCTCTTGTTGGCATAGCTAATCTTGGAGGTTTTTTTCTGTTAGAATTTTAATTTTAGTTAAGAGTGTCTAAATTTGTTATTGGTTTTTAATTTGAATTTCGGAAATAATTGTTTCTTGATTCTATAATTTCAATTCTAACTAAACAGCTTTGGATTGCTTTATTTTTATGAGCTAGCGAAGTTATTCCACCTAAACAATTAGCTTGTCCTCCTTGAATTATTCTGTTTGAGCTTTTTAGAGAATATGAATTTTCTAGTTTAGACTTTAATACCTTTCCTTGTAGTAGCGAATTTACTCGCTATGTGAGGACTGCAATAATTTCATCTACTACCTCTATCTTTTAATTGAACTCGTTGTCTCATTAAGCGTCTGTTCATAATATCTCAACTTCTCCATTGCGATTCTTAGGTCCTATTCTTTCTTGTGTAGTATCAACTTTATTTGGCATAACTATTTTTAGTTTTCTTTGTTTTTCTAGCATAAGCTCTTTATCTATTAAGATTAACCAGAAAAGACGCTCGTGCCTTGTTGAAATTTGGAGTTAAGAATATTTAGCTGGTTGATCAGATTGAAATTATTTTATACCAACAACCTGTTTTATTTCTGCAGTTTAAGGATTGCAGATTTTAAGTTTGTTGTGAGAGTTTCCTTTATTTTAATTTCTGAGCTCAATTTTTATCCTAAATTTTACAACTGCTCGGGAAACTTTATGTTCTAGACGCACGCATTTATTTTAAGTCGATTAATATTAGGCCATTGTTTTAAACAGTCAATCTATTTTGATCTGGCTAGTCTATTTAAGTCTCCCCTTTTTTAAAATGACTTCTAAATCGGTGATGAGCCCAAGACTGAACAGTAATTCGTGGAAATTTTGCTGCTGAGGCTAAAATTTGATTTCTGTATTTCAGTATACTAATAGCCATGAAACCTATTGGAAATCTTTTGATTGGATGGAGTATTAAATAAGTTGTTAGTTGAGTTAGGCTTGTCAGGGGTGCAAGACATAGTTCTATCAAATATTATTTATGCAGAGTAGCCTGCTTGATAGAATTTTAATGATTATATTATTAATCGGAATTGCCTTTGGCTACCGAGTTGAATACTATGATCAGGTCGTTTCTCATTTTAACTTTCGACTTCAAGGCTCTTTCAAGCAGAAGTACTTGATCGACGACCAGCTTTTCGACAAAAACTCTGGAGTGATCTTACTTTATTGTGGTAACTAAGGCCCAGTGGAAATGTTTTATAACAACACTGGTTTCTACAATGATTATGTGAAGCAAGAGATGAAAGGCCTGCTAGTGTATCTCTAGCACAGATATTTCGGATAGAGCTGGCCCTTTGGCAATAAAAATAATAGCTATACAAAGGAGAATTTAGTTTATCTTACGACTGATTAGGCGCTGATGGATCTTGTGACTTTTACTAAGTTTTTGAAAAATAAATATTGCCAAAACTGTCCTGTGGTGGCCTTTGGTGGATCCTATGGAGGCATGCTAGCAGTATGGCTTAGGATGAAATACCCTCACATAGTGGACATGGCTCACGGAGCATCTGCTCCTATCTACTATTTCAAGAATCGAGAGGGACTGAGCTGGCAAGCCTTCAACCGAGTGGTGACAAGCAACTACATGAAGTCGAGCAAATTCTGTACAGATGTGGTTAGGTAGGCTTACTTCAGAATTAACTCTTTTATCAAAAAGGGATAGGCTCCCTTCTAAACTCTTAATAAAGTAATGAATTTGTGTAGGCCAATGAATAAAATCGAGCATCTCTCCAGTCTCCTTGACTTCCTTTACAACGGCTACAGCTATATGGCCATGCTCAACTATCCTTACCAAACTGATTTCCTACTCAAACTCCCCCCCTGGCCCGCTAATTCCAGTTGCAAGGCTTACACTGGCTTATCCCTCAATGCATCAGACTAAATTTTCTTTGCAGCCATCAAAAAAGGACTAGACTTCTACTACAACTCTGACGGGTCGAGGCAATGCAATGAGATTTTCTAAGACACTTCTTCGGATTATGATATGAGTGGGTGGGATATTTTGGCCTGTGGAGACGAAGCAATGCCTTTCGATGCTGACGGCATATCCGATATGTTCTATCCTGATAAATTTAACTTCACTTCCTACACTGCAAGCTGCCAATCCAAGTACAACCTTACTCCCAATTATAACTACATCCTTGATCACTTTGGAGGCGCCACAGATAAGGAACTTAAAGCATATTCTCGAATATTTTTCACCAATGGAGATCTAGATCCCTGGAGTCCTGGAAGTCCAAATTAAAGTCTTAGTCCAGACTTGCCAGTCTGCATCGTGAAGGACGGGGCACACCACCTTGACCTCAGACCAGAAAATCCAAAAGACCCGGAATCAGCGATTGAGTGTCGGAGGCAAGTTCTGCAGAAGCTGAAGGAATGGTCAGCAAGAGTGCGAATATAGCAAAGAAATATATAATGACTCATTCAATATAACAAGGCTTGCGAATTCCGCTAAGATGTCCGAAAAGTCTTAATTATATTTACTATAGCTGAGAGCATCTCCGCCCCAAGTCAGCTGTCAGCCTTTACAAGTCTCCCTTCTCGAAGTTCAGTAGGCCTGTTAGTAAATTCATTCCCTCGGCGATGCGGTCAGTCGCTTTTGTCCGTTCGATTAGATGCGCCTGGTGCTGAATATTTTCGATTTGAGATTATTTTAGTTTCTTAAATTAATTCTGCAGGTTGTTATCAGCTTGTTAAAGAGCGGACTATCTCGATTAAAGGAGATGAATGGAATCGGCAATTTTTTTTTAACGGAGCGTTAGAGCAAACTATTTTTATGAGATCTGGGACAATTGCTTGTCGAGCTGGAGCTGCTTCTGCAGATTCTGGGCAAGAGTAGTTGAGATTTTGGCTTAATTCTGCAAAATTTACCGCTAACGAATCTAAAGTTCACTCATTAGTTGCTTCCATCTTATTTGTTATTTTTACGCTCTAGCTTCTCTCTCTTTCAGAATCAGCTCCCTCGCCTACAGCTACATTTATCTTTGTCGGAGCTAATTTCTCCTTTTTTCGAGCTCTCGCTGGGTCTGATGTTCCTCTGCCTTGATTTTGCATAACTGGAGACAATGATTCTTTTCCTGCTGGAGGAGATTTTATTTGTGCTGGGTAAGTATGTGGTGGAGCTCAGTAAGGTCGTTTTTTCGAGGTTTGGAGGTTGATTTGTTTCGAATGATATTTTGTTTGGGCATTTTACTATTAAAATAATTGCATTAATCAAGTAGCATAATATAATACTCTCTATGATCTCATCTATTCATAGGGCTTTCGCACATTTCAAAGTAGCCATCATAGGCGGAGGTACTGGAGGAGTCACTCTTGCTGGCCATCTCCGCTCACGCACCAACGGAATCGCAATCTTTGAGCCTCACAACATGCATTACTATCAGCCAGCGCAAACTATGGTGGGAGGAGGAATCGCATGTCAAAATTAAGTTTAGAGGCCTCAGGAAAATATGATCCCCGAGGGTGTTTAATGGCGCAGAGATAAGGTTTAATCGATAGACCCCTAAAATAGCCGGTTTGTCGCTGGAGGAACAATGCATACCTATGAGCATTTAGTAATATCGACTGGCATCCAATGCCATTTCGAGGACATTAAAGGCGCGCTCTAGGCCTTGGAAGATCCGGACTGTCCTGTCGGCTCAATTTACAAGTTAAGTTATGCAGTCAAATTTAATAATCTTTTAAGTAAAATCAATAAAGGCAAGTTTATATTCACCTAGCCACCCATGCCAATTAAATGTGCTGGTGCTCCTCAAAAGATCGTCCATCTGAGCTTCGACAGGGTCGACCCCAGCAGCTCGTAGGTCAAGTTCTTTAAGGCCGGAGGAGTGGTGTTTGGTGTTCCAAAGTATTCGGCTTCTCTGGAGCAGCTTTACAAAGCGAAGGGCATTAATGTCAATTTGAAGCAAAATTTGGTATAAGTTCGGGGAAAAGAGCGCATTGCAGTATTTTAGAATCCCGAAACTAGAGAAAGGACAGAACAAAATTTCGACGTGCTTCACCTTGTACCACCCCAAAGGCCTCACTCCTTCATCTCGGAGAGTAATCTCGCCGATCAAGCCGGCTACCTTGCTGTCAATAACTAAACCTTGAGAAGTTTAAAATTCAAGAATGTTTGGGGGTTGGGTGATTGCACATCAACTCCTAATAGCAAGACAGCAGCTGCTATTATGTCACAGGGACCTATTTTGGCGGAGTAATTTGCTTATTAGAAATATCCTATCTGCTATTGAAAGCAAGGAACCGACTGCAAAATACGACGGATACGCATCATGTCCAATTTTTGTGGGGAAGAAAAAACTAATATTGGCAGAATTTTTATATGGTGGTAAAGTGGACTAGACGTTTGGAATGGCGGTCGACCAAGGGAAAGAGAGATACCTCTTTTATCTGATGAAGACGATGCTGTTCCCATTCGTTTATTGGCAATTGCTACCAAGAGGGAGGTGGCTTGGCAGGAAGGGGTTCAAATTCATCTGATCTTGGATTTCATGATTTATACAACTGTGCCTTGCGCAGTTCTTATTTAAGTTTGATCTACCTGTGCTCAAGATCGAAAATCTTCTCCTCGAGTTGGTATAGTCTTCTTAGACATTAAGTTTTAGCTTCTAGGACGTTGTGCATCCGCAGCACCTATTCCGACAGTGATTGGTTGTCCTACTGCAGCTCTCTCACTTTCCAGAGTGCCTCTTGGACGTGGCCCACCTACAATAATTCGCAGAGCTGGGCCTCAATCTGCTTTGCAGAAGGAGACACCGATTGCTTAAAGATTTTAATGAGCTAATTGAGTTGTTGATTCTTATAAAGTTTAAGATCTGCCTTTGACTTGAGACTTTAAATGATATGATGGAGCTACTGAGTCAACTATTCATACATCCCAGTCCGTCTGTTTACTTAGTCAGCTAGTTTTTGAAGCTAACCTTTCAGCCTACTCTACTAACCACTCGCGGACCTCTTCTTGGCCTAGAGTTCGTAAAGACTGTTCTGTTTTTAAAGGTTCAAAACGATGTTCTCATAGGCGCTTTTAGGAACGTAGTTCTTGCGATACTGTTCCAGCTCCTCCTTGAGAACTCGTAGCTAGCTGTATAGCTTCTTTTAGGAGCTAGTAATTTTTTCAACGCTAGTTCGCTCTTATTAGTTTGCTAATTCCAGTTGTTATAGCCTTAATAGGCAATTCTTATGCCCGATCTTCGTTTCCTAGTAGTTTTTTTACTTAGACTGTAACTCAAACTCAAGGAAGCTGCACTTGTTCGTCAGCTGCACTATCTGGCTGTTCAACTCACTGTTGCTAAACTACAAAGTTTGGAATCTGTTGCAGCTTTGCTGCTATCTACAGAGGCACTACCGCAGACGTTATTCTAGGAGACGGATAACTTAAGACTGTTATTGATACTTGGTTTCGAATTAGACAAGCAAAGAGTGAATTTAAGGCTCCTTAGATAACATGAATTAGAGCTGCTGGCGGGCGAGTTAATATTTTTTGAACAGCTCTTCAAATTATGTATTTTTAGTATAGAGTGATTCCTAAATTACAGCTAGCTGCCTATTTTTAAATTGCTACTCGTTTAGTTTTGATTAGAGCATTAGTCTGTCTGCTGAAAACTGTTCTAACTGGTTCTGCATCTGACCTAACAAAATATCAAGCCTCTTCTTTTATTAGCTGAAGGAGATGAGTTGCTTTTCGAGTCTGGCCTTTTATTTGTTGAGAGTCTCCAGCTGCTTATAACTCTGTTAGTCCTTGCGTTTAGATTAATTGATAAGCTGATTGAGTCTCATGATTTCTTTCTACAGAGGCTAGGCCAAGTTTCTTTTCTCCCTTTAAACAATCAAAGACCTTTGGTTTTCCTCAAACTTGATTCTTTCCTTCTCCATATTCATCTGCTAGACGGCCTTTGTCTTCGCTATCAGCTATTTCTCCAAAGCGTTTATTTTCTCAGAAAATTAAGGACGAATCTCGCTCGTTTTGAATTAGTTCTTCTTTAAGCGCATGTTTTATTACCTCAACTAATAAATAGTCTAGTTCAATTTGTTTGTTTAGATTACCTTCAGGCGTAACATTTAGTTCTCCCTCTGAGCTGCATTGAGTCTGTCCCTGATCTGAATGTTGTCGAAGTCAGTCCTGTCAGGATCATCCTCCCTCCTGCGGTCCTCGGGCCTTTTGTCTTTTTTCTGCCTTTGAATTAAATTATCGATCTATTCCTTGAGCCGTTTTTAATTATCTCGTTTTTCTTGTTAGATTTCCTTTAGAGCACTTTGATGTTTGCTAATCTGTTGGTTCAACGATTCGATTCGAAAGTTCAGCTAGTCGATTAATCTCCCCTGCTGCCGATTCTATTGGTACCCCTTCTCGCACTATAACAATTTCTCTTTTAGCTTCCTCTCAAGCTCCTCATTCTTTGCCACTTGAATAGGTAGGAGTTCAAGTCCCTTCAACTACCTCCTCTGCAGCTACAGCTGACTGCTCGCTCGCTCAAATTATATCTTCAGGTTCTCAAAGGTCTAGACTTTGTCCTTAATTTGTTTTTTGCAAGAAGCATTTTAGTGGGTGAGATTATCTTTGGTTGCCTGTAATTAGAGCATTGTCATCTTAAGCGCCTCGATTTCTTTTTACTTGCGCTGAAGATTGACTCGCACTCTTTAGGACTCAGAGTGTGAGGCCTCTAACTCCTTTGCAAGGATTTGTTTCTATCTGCTCTATTTTTGGAGTTAAATTTCAAAGGAGGCCAGCTATTTCTTTGAGCTCTGTATGCTCTGCAGATAAATCTAAGCTTACTTTCGTAGGGCTTAGTTGTTCCTGCGTTGTTCCTCTCGTTAAAGCAGAATCTAATTTAGCTCCTTCTTTAGTTTGTTGAGTTCCTAGCGTAGGGATTGGTCTGCAGTGATTCTTTGTTGTAAGGATTAGCACTTATTTTAAACTGATAATAGCTTCAGCCGACTATTCATCAACTCCTATTTTAACTTGTTCAAAGACTCTGCCAGCTGAGAATTTTAAGCCTTAAGTCTCCTTAATTATTATTGGAGCTTATCAGACTAGTTCTCCTTCAGTCTCAGCTTTAGAACTAACTGGTGCTAGTTTTCGCTAGAAACTTTTTTTTGCTCCACGGCCTGCTTTAGCTATTCAGTTAACTTGTTGACTGAGACAGACAAATTTTGTTCTTTGAATTTGAGCTAAAGTTAGAGCTAGCGCTGTTTGAGTCGAGAATTGGAGAGTTCGGCTTGGGTTTTTTAAAGGTTGGAGAGAAGGGTTTGATAGTCTTTGTCCCTGAAGTTGGACTCGGCTCTGAAGTATTAGGGGACTTGCTCTCTAGTTTTAAGAGTCTAGTTCTTCAAATGAGTTATCTATCGATTTTTGTCGACCAGTTCATTCTCAAGCTCCCTTAGTCTTCGGCTCTATAATTCTTTTCCGACCTTCAGCTCAGATAATTAGCTAGTCAGTCTCAGGCTGTTCCGGTTGCAGCTTTACAACTGCTTATTTAATTGATCTATTTGCTTTTCAAATTAGATTTGCATTTTCTACATGACCTGACTGTTCTTTCGCTATTAAGTTGCTCCTCTTTGGTTCAAAAATCCCAATTATTTCTAAAATTCAGAGACTTTTAACAGCAACTAGCCTTTTTATTTTTTCTATTTTTAAAGGGACATAGCCACCTTTGTAGCCTCCCTTTCCAACGACTTGAGCTAAGAGTAATTATCTTAATGCTCCTTGTTAATGTTTTTGAGTCTGTTGTTTTCGAGCAGCGTTTCTTGATGAAGTCGATTCAGATTTTCGTGCTTTTTCTATATTTAAGAAATTGTATATTTTAGTCTTTAATTGTCTCTCTCGTACGTATGTCTGAAGTTCATCGATTCCTCTCGAACTTATACAAGCTTTTGCTACAGCCTTTTCTTCTATCTTTCCAGATTCTGGTTTTATTCACGTCTCAACACATCAAGCTTCTCTCGTTAACTAAGTTTGCTCTCGAGAGCCTCGATTTTAAATTTGAGATGGTCGATGGGAGGATGAGTCTCAGACTTGTTGGCTTGGAAGA
Source organism: Craspedacusta sowerbii (assembly GCA_003687565.2). Taxonomy (NCBI): domain Eukaryota; kingdom Metazoa; phylum Cnidaria; class Hydrozoa; order Limnomedusae; family Olindiidae; genus Craspedacusta; species Craspedacusta sowerbii. The sequence continues at coordinate 71,335 of QQSS02204846.1, forward strand.
TGTCCTTGAATTTGGAGAGGAGGAGTTAGAGGGGCAACTAAGGCTTTTGTGCTGAGAGCTTATTCCTTAGATTGATTAGTTATTTTTAAAGTGATTAATTTAAGTTTTTTTCCTTCTATAATTTTGATTTGCACTCTCTATTCTTTTATTTTGATTCCTCAAGCTGTGACTTCAGAGTTTACAATCTGCTCTCCAGCACAACGCTCTCTGGCATTTTCTAGCTCTGATACCTATTCGAACCCCGATAAACTTATTCATTCTTCTTGTCCTCCAGCCGCTTGACCTCCCGCTGCAGCTCTTTTATTAGAAGTTAGTTTTCCTTGGTTGTGGACTTAAAATCAGCCTTCATTTCAGTGAGTTTTTCTTTGAGCTCTTTATTTTATTCCGACAATTTTTTATTTTAGCTTTCTCTCGATATTAATGTCGATTCTAATTTTTCAAGGGTGCGCTTCTTTTCTTCTAGCTACCGCTTGAAGGAATCTATGTCAGCTCTAAAATCAGGCTGAGGTAAAGGTGAGTATGTGGCACTAGCGCCTACTATGCTCAAGGGTTTCTTGGCCTACTACAACTGTTTTCTAAGCTCAAAGTTTAATTTACGTTGCTAATCAAGTTCCATGTTGTACTAGCTGAGTTTAAACTTAAGTTCAGTTACCGCTTTTTTGTTTTCTTCTCCTTGTCTTTGATCTTCAGAGTCCTCAAAGATGTAGCCGCGTTTCGTTTGCTCCGCTTTACCTACTTGCAACCTCTGCTAGAGCTTTCGATTGGCCTAGACCAACTAGGCGATTCTCTCCTAGCATCCCTCGTGGTCGGGCGTTCTGTCTCCGTAAACTTTGGACTTATTGTGCTCCTGACGTATTTTTTTAATTTACTACTTAGAGCGCTATAGCTCACCCCTCAAGGAATCAAGTTCTTTTTTAAGTTGCCTTTAATTGTCTTTTGAGCATTGAATCTACTTCTAGTGTTAGATCCTCATCTTCTCTTATTGACTCCTTAGCTGTTATAGTTGTGAAAATTTGTTATCTTTTTGCTTCAGACCTTACTAGGCCTCACTAGTTAGCTGATCCACTTTTCTTAGCAGGCTTTGCCTTACATCTTCAAGCCGTTTTATTTAATTTTGCAGCTGCTACTGATCCCTAGAGTTAATTTTCTTGAGATTGCTAATCTAGTTCTAGTGATCCCTCTTGAGCTGAGCAAGTTGACGCGTTAGATTTTCCGTTTCGTTTTTCAGAGAGTTGAGCTAATTTTTGAGACTGGCGTTGTTTTTTTTGAGTATTTATAATTAGTTCTCCCTTTCGCTGAAGCTGATCTTCATATTCTGAAGTTAGTTGTTAAGAATCAAGTGAGTTTACTTCATCTCGTTTACTTGTTTTGCCTTCTTTTATAACTATTTTTTACGCTCGCTTTCGCTCTCCCTCGCTTCGATGGTTTCCTGCTCGCTTTTAGATAATCTTCTTTCAAGCTCCCTAATGGCTCGGTCTTTCTCCTCTGTCCTGTCTTCGCTTCGATTGACTTCTTATCTGAGTTTTTCCTAAAGCTATTTGATTCTTTTTAAACAGTGCTCCTATGATTTGTGTTTGTCCTCCTAAGCCAGAGAGAGCTGCTTCTTGATGGATGAGATGAGGCGAGTAGATTACTAAAGATCCTTTTATAAGGATTACTTTTCTTGTCTTAATCTTTTAAACTTGGTCTCATCATCAGCTCGCTCACCCCGGACAGGGTCCTTTTCTCTCACTCCTTACAATTCGAACCGTGAGTACTAGAATTATAATTTCTTCTTTGATGCCAATAGCACCATCACTTACTTTTTTAGACGCCCTATCTATTAGTCTTTGTCACTCAACTAGAACTTCACTTGTTTCACAACGCGCTCCAAGTTACTTATCTGCTGGTCCTTGGCCAGCCCACTTTCCCTGAGCGTGTCGATTTAAAGGGCCCTTACCTTGCCCTCCTGACGCAATTTATTTAGTTCAGGGTCAAGGATGCGTATTTTTTATTGCAACTATTTGATATCGTTGGTTAAGAGAAGGTTCTTTTGCTGCTCCTAGAGGAGTTATTTCTGGTCTGCCTTTTCTTTTAAGGCCAATTTCTTTTAGAGAATCAAATTCTGCCCTTTGATTTTCTACAATTACTGTATCAAAGTCACCTCCTTCTCTTTCACTTACAATCTTATTCGTTACAGTCCTTCCTGCTGCTTCTATAGCTCTGCAATCCTTGATTTAAGCCTGTTGCTCTCCTGCACTCTTGCCTCTCGCTAGTAGTTTCTTTAATTGCTCTTCCTGTGTTGATGACTGCGTCCCACGGTTTTATGCAGATGCTCGACGGCATTGATGTCAAAATGAGGCTGGTAGATTGGGAAGGAGTCAAGGAGCTTTGACTAGCGAGTGTTGATAATTTCAAATGAAGTGGGCTGCTACAATAGGACCTATCTCTCCTCCTAAAAAAATTAGTAACTAACAGATGATTACTAAGAGTGGAAAGATTAATCGAAGGGAGCTATTTCTCGAGCCTAGATAAGCATTGACAAAGTAGCTCCCTCATCTACGCACTATTGAAGCCCGAAAGTCAACTCTCTCTCCTCCATATCCACCAAATAATTCGATATCTCGGCTCGCACGAATCCGGCTAGCTTCTTCGACGAGTTGTAATGCACGTACACCACGATCGTCGTCCTGCAGCTTGACTACCCAGAGCTTTAGGTCAGCAGGTTGATTGGCATAGTGAGCTTTTGGTTGACTTAGGCCTTGCCGCGATGAATCGTTACAGGATGAGTATAAATGGAATGAGACTTATGCTTCCACTTGACAACGAGCTGGGCGGAGTGCTTGAGATTAATAGTGACTTCCTTGATGGTCAAATGGCATTAGAATGCCCTCATTTTTCGGCTCATGATTATAAATCATTTAGATTGCCTCTTAAAAAGGTGGCAAAATCAGGACTATAGTCCTTAACAAACTAGTGGGGGAGGCCATTCGAGGCGAATTATTACACCGCCCTCAGATGCAATTCCCTGTTGCATGTACCCTTTAATCCGAATTTGCTCATCTTTATATTCTCCTTCTCCATTCTTCTGATTCAAAACCAAAATTATTAATCAAACGAGCACACTCGATTAGTTCTCATGTTAAATCTTCCCTTCAAAAACTTTATCTAATTTTGCTCCTTAAAGTATCATAAATCAGAATCAGTAGAGGACGTTACTAGTAAACGGGACATCTTAAATATCTAAAGTATCCTTTATGAAGTTGCGAGTGTCCCAGCTTCACAACTTTTTTAGGAGTCTAACATTGGTTTGTGATAAGGAGTGAGAAGAGGAGAATGTGCAGACGATGAACAGAGGTAAGAGAGAGGAGGCGAGGAATTGAATTTTAATTTTTTTAAATTATGTTTCATCCAAAACGATATAAAAAAGATGAAGTGAATTAGATTGGGGGTAGTGGTTATATAAGCTCAGCTAAGGACATCTGGCGCAGAGGGACTTGACAGTCGAGTGAGATATGTATTAATATTCAAAGCCATGCCAATGCCACACTTAATTGTTTCGCCTTTTTATTTTATTTTTATAATGTATAATCAAATAAATAGTCCTCGAGAACTAAGTTTTAAGTCGCTCTCCGAACTTGTCAATGCAGACCCCAAGGAGACTTAGTTGCTAGTGCAGAGTCTGTCGAGGGAGAGCGAGTGCGGACTGCCGAAGAAGATGGTAATCCGGTCGAAAAGGCGGGGGAGCGAGAAGATTTAGGGTGAGGCGGAGACAGGGCTGAGGATGCCTAGGCGTAGATATTACAGATACTGAATTTGATTATGAAACAGTTTTGGCCTTATTATTAAACTTATTCTTTACCTTTGAAATGATCCAGCTCACTCCCTAGCAAGCCATCCCCCTCCACAATATCCGCTCCCTTCCCCCTCTTCAGCAGAACCTAGTCTTACACAAATTCGTGCCCTCCAGGGAGTGGACTCATGCTCACTCTAAGCTAGCCATCCAAAGTGTCTCCTACCAGGCCTCTTCCAGGGATTAAATGCACGGACTCTCCTAACTCCTCGACAAGAGATTGTAGGATCGGCTGGCCAGACCCAGCGGGGTTTGTCCTATCAGATCATAACTTTATTCACAAGTATTTGACTAGATAATCCGATAAGTAGCTTTAGACTGTCCATAGAGGGGAGTCCTACTGATGAGAGTGAGGGATGAGGGCAACATGACAAAACTGCACTACCGACACCTTTACGAGAGCAGCTGCGAGTTCGGACGACTAAAGTGCTAGTAGAGCAATCTCGTAGTGAACTAATTAAACCAGACGATAAGGGAGCTCTAGACCAAGAAGCAGTCGCTGGTGGGGAAATTCATAGCGCTAAAGAGCAAGCTCTAATCGAAGAAGAAGCGGATTTAGCTCTAGACGTAGGAGCGCAGAGTGGAATTCGCAAGTGAAATAGCGCGGCTTAAGGAGGAGGAGATTTGCCTCCGGTAGGTGGTCTAGGCCATCAAAGTGAAGGTTGCGCCCAAAGTGGTTCAGAATGAACCTGAAGCCTCCTGATTAACTACTATATATAATGTAGGCGCTCAAGTCTTTTATTAAATAGCTGAGGCCCACAACAGAGTCACTCGTCAAGACAGTCAAGCTTCTCTAGACTTCCGATAGGCTCACCAAAGAAACGCGCCACTTCATCCTCTGCAATCTCATTCCTGCCGCATCTCAGACCTTCCTCAGGGAAAAGCACCTCTCAGAAAGTCTGGGGATCTTCCTAAGCTGCTGTCGGGATATTTGCCTCTAGAAATGTATTTAAGGACACCTTGAATAAACATAGGCACTCATTCAACTGTTCGATATATCTTACAAAAATTAAAATAAGTCAGGAGAGTTTTAGCTCAAGGATTTAAGAAGACAGTGCAATTAGCCCAACGCCTACATCGCCTTGCCTCAATAAGCAGGTCAACCTCTCGCTATCCAACTTGACACACCAGGCACAATAGGCTAGCTTGACGCCAACGTGCTTGTGCTGGCGAGCACTATTTTGGATAGAATGCAAGAGGCAGACAATCTTTTTTAAGGCAGTTTTTAATGGAAGATAAAAGTGGCCAAATTAAACACCAAATTGAATTCGATCACAGAGTGCACTAGGCTTTCATAAGGCTTAATTTTCTCTCTATACCTACACAAGTTCCAGGAATAGGATCTCAAGCTCTCCAAAAACTTTTTCTCCGAGGCACTCGCCCTCCTGATTTCATTCAAGCAGTTCTCGGAAATCAACCTCTCTGAATGGACTGCTCGACTCCTGAAGGACTTGTTTCAGCTAGGCACGCTGTAACGAAAGACAATGGGCATTTTTATATTGAAAGAAACAGCAAGAGAAGTTAAGACTGACTAGCTTATAGACTCAATTTAAAAATATGAGATGTGTGCGGCTTTAATGAACACAAGTAATCACATTGAAGTAACAAAGCGGGCCCTTCCCATTTTTACATCACTTTTTTCTGAAGAAGAATTTGCATAGAGGTGGATAGAGCAAGTGATGTAGACTCTTCTGTTCGACGAGGACTGTCGAAAGCTTCTGGAGTCGAATTTCATCGAGAAGGCGAAATTCATGCCCAATCCCTGCAAGCTAAAGATAATCAGAAAGATCCGATAAAGCCTAAGTACTAGATAGATATCCGACAGTTAACTAGTTTTTATCAGCAAGATCTTCTAGTACTCCTGGACCATATAAGTCAGGAACAGCATCAAGGCTCTCGTACAAACCAAAATAGTCTAAAACCTGCACTCCCGCCAGTCCAACAAGTTCCTCTAGTTCTTCCTCTCCCTCGTCAAGGAGGACCGGGCCTACGGGATCGAAAACATAGGGCTGCTGAAGCGGAGAGTGAGCTAGTCGAGCAAGGAGGCTGAACTGCTATTGAGAGTAATGGGAGTAAGTTTCAAGAATAGCAGTGTGTAGGTCTTCAGCATGTAGCTCTTTGAAGTAATCGGACTAATGTCCCCGTCATCCGAGAATATCAACCATATCTTTTCTTTGCTGCAGAATTTGCATGATTTCACCAAGAACTCTTAGTTCACGCAAGGGCTCCTCCGACTTCTCTTCGGCAAGTTCAACTTCACTCTCGTTATTTCATTCGCCTTAAAATTGGATACCAGTTGGATTCGTTTGCTATGGTTCAACCAATAAGTAGAGAGGCAAATATTCGATAAACGAGATGACTGGCAGTAGGGCTAGATTCTAGTTATAATTTAGTACTTAGGCGAGCTTAATAGCTGCAGGCCAAACACTCCTCTCTCCTAGTACCGAGGTATCGAGTTGGTCGAATTCATCCTGTCCAAGTAGTCCCTGTAGTCAGCACTCAAAATACTCGCCCGCTTCTATGCCACTTTAATTTTCTTTTCACCTGAAAGCAAGGCCATTATCCCTAAAATTCTCGCCCTAGAAAAGACGAACGAAATCGGATACTGGCTTCTTATCGACAGCCTCCTATGCCTGAGCATGTCCAAAGGCCCTCACCACCACCCCCACTACAGGAGTCGGACGGGAGGGAGAGTATAATGGCGAGCGGTCTGTTACCGGCGATAGCACTAAAAAGTGACGGTGGTGAAAGAGGAGGACGAGAACAGAACAGTGTGGTAGATGGCTTAGCAAGCATGCAGTGCTTCAGACATTCCTATCCAAGAACTGCTAATCTTTGGCTGTAATTCTAAAGAGATATCAGTTTTTGACTACTACAATTCATTAAGATCAATTCAGATAAGCTTGGGTCCAGCCGCTCTCTCCTTTACCATCAGGAGGAAGCCTCTCCCCATTGTCAGGGCCCAGCTCATTCACGACGACGGAACTTTCACCCACCAGGCCGACCTCGCCTTCACTTAGATCTTTTCTAGATATTCCGATGGCTAATTCATTAGCCAAAAGCAATGCGCTCAGCTTGTCAAGGACTGCGTCAAGGAGGAGAGCGAGTCTTACATGGTGAGAAACTACGTGAGCGAGCTGATGAACTTTCGTAAGAGGGAGGGATAGCGTCTGCACATAAGTTAGTTTAAGCAATTCTACTTAGAGGCGGGGAGGAGGCATCGGCTGGAAGCAATCTGGAGCAACCTCGATGACTTCGGCTATAATGCTAATTTGAGGCTGAAGAAATAGGATACTTAGGTCTAAAAGCCTTTAGATATAATTCCCTTTTTGGGCCCTCAATTCGGCTAAAAGGTCCTCGCTCTCCCCCACTTCTTTGGTGTCCGCGCCGCCCTCCTCGACAAGCTCCCCACTCTCTCCCTCTGGTAAGGGTCCCTCTTCCTCAGCACTGACCTTTCTCAGAGTTCATACTAGCTTTAAATCGTGGGTTACAGACTTTAAAGAGACCTTTAGTTTAGGTAGAACTTCAAAAAATAATAAGTTTACCAAAAATTGCAGGCATCCACTTTGCAACTGCTCAACTCTTTGTCGAAAGGCACCCTGAATTCACCCTCCCTGCTCCTCCTTCTGCTCAAGATAAGTAAGTTCGCAGAAGTTGCTTGGAAATTAGATTAGGGTCAACTGCGGGAAGCAGCAAGTCTGGGGGCAGTGCTGTTCGGAATCTTGCTGAAGGATGCGTAAAGGCTAAGTTTCTAATTTATTTAGCAAACACTGTTCCACTAGAATTCCGGAATTCGAGAAAGCATCTGCAACTACGTCTAGGCCTAATGCCAAAACAATACTGCCCTTGCTGACCAGGTATTAGCAGTCCAGATGCCCGCCTCCTCAGCCCTCACATAACAGTTTCTCTAGCTGTCCAGACGACTGCTGGCGGTGGCTGCCAGTCGCAGCCAGTTCCTGCGAAGCCTACTAGAGCAGGTTCTAGTGGCCAAGAAGCAAATCCACTCAAAGGCTTTCGAGCTAATCGAGTTCCTTAGCAATACTGAACACTAAGTCGTTTAGATCTATTTCCGAAAAATCATGGAGGAGATTTTTCCCGTCTTAAACTAGGCGCCTGACTTTAACTACACTTTCTCCGAAACTCTCTCCGTCGCATTCATAAGCATCATCTCCCGGCACCCCCTCACTTCCGATAAAATCGCTCTCCTCCTCCGCGCGATCAACCAAAGTCTAGCCCTAGTGGAGGCGGACTCGCCTCCTTGCTTAAAGCAGCAAGTGTACGCCGGACTTTCGAACCTTGGTTCGACGTGCTACATGAACGCAGTGCTTCAGCAGTTTTTCATGATCGGAAAATTCATGCGAGGAGTGATTGAATGCTAAGTAAAGGAATAAAACGCCTAGCAGTTATTTTTGGAGCAGCTTAAGTTTTTATTCGCTGGCCTGCGTCAGTCCAACCTCAAATTCGTCAGCACCGCTCCCTTCTGTCTCAGCTTCAAAGACCAGCAAGGAAGGCCAGTCGACACCCGTATCCAGCAGGACGCCCCTGAGTTCATAAACCGGCTCTTCGACAAGGTGGAGCTAGCGCTAAAGGGTAGCAGCGAGAAAGACCTAGTGCAACAGGTATTTGGTGGGACGATGACTACGGTTATAAGATGCAGGTTCTGCAATTATTAAAGTAAAAACTAAGAAAGTTTCTTGAATATCTCAGTAGAAGTCAAGCTCAAGAAGAACTTATACGAAAGTCTCGATAAACTAATTTCCCCTTAAACAATCGAGGACTACCTGTGCAGCAATTGCGAGAGCAGGCGGTTGATCACCAAAAGCACTATGCTGCAGCGAACTCCTTCCGTACTAATCGTCCAGCTGCAAAGGATGGTCTTTGACATGGATTAATTTATCAACAAAAAGATACACTCGATTCTTTAATTTCCCCTAACACTTGAGCTTCAAAATTATACATTCGACAGACAGCCTAACCAATACCACCTGCGAGGAGTTGTGATTCACTCCGGGACTGCAGAGTCAGGACACTACTTTTCTTTAATCAAAGAGGGAGATAAGTGGTTCAAGTTCGATGACTCGCAAGTTAGCTAGTTCAGCGCCTAGTTTCTCCCCGAGGAGTGCTTCGGAGGGAAGTCATAGGATTTGTGGAGCAGCTCAAGTAGCAGCAATGCATATATCCTATTCTACGACAAAAATCCCCACCCGCAGCAGCCACAATTTCAACACCCGTTGCTCGAAAAAGTCAGAGCAAGCAACTTCAAAGCAGAAATACAACGGATGGCCTTTAGTCCTAATTTTGCAGGGTTCTGCAAACGTGTGCTGGAACAAGCAGGAGAGCTGCCTGTGGAGCAATACTTGCAAGCAGGATTACGACTGTAAGGACTGTTCCACCTGTAGCTCAATATGATGGAGACAGTTATTCACAAAGAGCACATAGTGATGGCGCTTCAGGTGATAAATTAAGACTTTAAAATATGGCTGAACAACTTCTTCTCTAAATCATCTGTCAAGAGACAATCAACATTCAGCAAAATCTCACTCCTCTGCCTTAAGGCCTTCTAGGCCAAAGTCTCTCCTAAGGACCTCCTCGACCTGCTATGGTCAAAATTCTAGGTCGCTATTGAGAACTGGCGCAGGTTCAACTAGTATTTTTTGTTTTGGCATAAAATTATGGAAAGTTAATAAGGCTATTTGTACTGTATTTAGCGAAATTCATTCAAGCTAATTAAGGACCTTGTGTTACAACAGAGTCCCTCAATTGAGAATAACCGGCTGGGCAACGACGTCGAACGCCCCGATTTCTCAGCGGTCTTATGCTGTCTGGGGAAGTTGGGAGTTGGAAAGTCTGAGTGGGAGGGCGGGACGGGATTAGCGGTTCTGAAAGTGGCTGCAAAAACGCCTGATTTAGGAAAGGATGGAATTGCTCTGGCCAAACACTTAGTTTTCACGAATCCCTAAATAAATTAGTAAGCTTGTGCCTTCCTCCTTACCAGCCTCAACTCAGCCTTCTTCCACTGCGAGTTCAGACCTTTGGCCAGAATTCTTCTCGCCATTCTCGCTCTCCCAGACTCCCTTCAGGCCGCCAGGCTGGCCTGGCTCCTCGGCTACCCTCAACTCAAGCTCCGAGAGCGGGACTCTCCAGCGATGCGTTATTCCCTAAACTAAAGGTACTACGTCTATCAGTCGGCTCTGCGTATAAGTGGTTGCTAAAGTCTGCTTAACTTGCTGGTATAAGACAATAACTCAACTTAAATTACGGAAAATTCAGTTTTTGCAATGAATTATTTGCTGTAACTCATGGCCTAAGACGATAAAGTTATGCGATACATGTGCAGCTTGCCTCCTAGCAACCTTTTCCACAACTACTACTGGGACTGGTTTTAACCTGAATTAAGGAAAAAGCGAAAGAGTTGTGAGAATATTAATCCTGATTTTGTGAGTCAGATTGACATGGTGATGTAAAAGCTAAAAAGATTGCCGGCGCAGGAACGCAGCCATCAAATTTTCGGAAGAATTGTTTAAATCTAACTGGAGGAATAGAACTTCCCGTAACTCAAGACGTTCTGTAAGATCTCACGAGCACAAGGGATCAAACTCAGCCTCGCCTAGTTCCCTTAGCAATTTCTAGACTAGGCCAAAGGCTTCAACCTGCACGAGCTGGAGTACTCCCCATACAGATATCTCGTACACCCCAAGGCCTTCCCAGGCTCCGGGGAGAGGATTTACGACGGATAGATCCCGCTACAAACCTTGTTTATTCAACTGTAAATTGCTTTTAAAGGCCCTGGAATCCTTTATATCAGCTACGTCGAGAATTAGTTTACCATCCACACCAAACTACAGCCTGACACAAAGTTTAAAATGCAGGTTGACCCAGATTGGCGCTAGAAACTCACCATGAAAGTTGTGTAGATTTCGGTGAAGGTGGAGCCGAAGGAGGAACCCAAGGGCATTTAGTGCAAGGTGTGCACTCTGATAAACGAGGAGCACGAGAGGGAATGTTTGGCCTGCGGAATGCCTTTAGACTGAATATAAATTCATGAGTTGGTTTTGCTGAGTAGGAGGAGAAACTCTTCTTTGCTGCGCTCGATGTGCTACCGAGTAGTTTCAAGATGGTCCTGCACGTTCTAGAAGCAGTTAGCGAACTCCTACTTGCTCAGGTCTCCTTTCATCAGGATGTTGAAGCAAAAAGAGTAAGCAGACTTCCTCCTTATTTATTAACTATTCATTATGGAGAAATAAAACTAACCCTAAACTGAAGAACTCAGACTTTGGAGGGAAAAACAACTCAACTAATCTGCTGCCAAGGCCCTCAACCTCAGTGGACTCATCTTCGCCAATTCCCGAGTCCTTTTAGAGTTCATTGTAGCCACATTTCTCCTGGTGGCGCTGCCAATCGGAAGTCTGCTGCTAGGGCACGACTTGATCTAGAGGCAGGGACTGAGTTAGATGCAGAAGACTCTAGTGAGAGGTGTATTGGGAGTGACGGGTGTATTGTTGGTACTGATAATTTACACGGTGCGCGCCGTAAGGGACTAGGAGAACTACCGCTATTAAAAAGCCTAGAAGTCGTTTAAAAAGGACCACACAAAACAGGATTGATAATGAGTTAGTCATCACTTCGAATTCTCGATAAATTTTGGTCGCATTCGCTGTCGGCACAGCGGGCACTCCAGCCGCTCCCTTAGGCAATTTTCCCAACACTCTGAGCAAAGCTTGTGGACGCACTTCTTGTTGTGGACTAAGGATTTATCCTGGAAACAGACCGGACACATTTCTGAGTAGGGAGCATGGGATTGGATTTGTAGAAGTGTGTTGAGGTGTGGAGGGACGGGCTTCCTGTCAATATCGGCAGGGAGGGTCTTTTTCTAAAAAAACTTGTAGATGGTGTTTTCGACTTTGACTTTTTTGGGCTTGATGATTTTGTCTTTGATTTTAATGCCTTTCGATATAATCATCTCGCTAAGACCCATTTCGGTCTACACCTTCTAAAGACCTCCGAGCATTCCCACTTCCTCACCCTACTTTCTAACACGCTCCCGCTGCGCCAGCTACATCTCCAGCGACATGCTCTCCTCGTCCTGAGATTCCTCCTGCAGTTATTTCCGAAGTCTATAACGTTTACGCATCCCTTACATGAATTTCTTCAGCTCGATCGCAAGATCATGTGTTGAGTCTACCTATACACAAACTTGAGATATCCAGGAGGATAAGTTATTGAAAATTCGGGATTGTTTGAACCGCGAGTCCACCAGGATGATGCTCCCGTAGTCCGAAATATGTCTTATCACTCTCCCTGCACTTTGGTTCACAGCACGTATAGTCTCTGCGAAATACCAGCTATCACTACTAATAGCCTTGGGGTCAATTTTTTTCTTTTTGTCTAAGTAAAGCCTTTTGTTTTGAATTTTAGTGTCGTTGGGAGGAGGGAACGGAATACTGACTATGATGACGGCCCTGCACAGCTAATCGCTAAAGTTGAGGCCCTAGGTCACTTTTCCTCTAGAGACTGCGAACATGATGGCCCCCTTCTCAGAGGCGGCGCACTTCAGAAAGACGTCAAGGAATTCAGCGTTCCTCTTGTGATTGCGCTCCTAGAAAAATATTTATTTAACCTTTTAGAGCTCAATTATGAGCTTGGACTTGTGGAGTTCCAACTTGGTCTTTTCTAAAAGATTGTAGCTGCTGAACACCACTAAGATACCGTTTTATACCACTTTACTTATCTGCACCAGGCTTTTTCCTAATTAGTTATACTGTCCCGCGTTGTTCCTCTGCGCAAACGAAAAGTCGAAGAACTCCTTCTCCTCCCCACTTTTCCGAAGCACTCTTGCCAGTACTTGGTCCGAGTTTATAATATGAGGGTTGGAAAGCTTGACTGCGAAAGGCAATCCCAGTTAGGACTACCAAGTCTCGAAGGGAGTGAGGGTGCCCGAGGTTAGAAGGATGGAGAGAGGCCTGGATTAGAGAATTCTCCTGAAGGCGATACTGGGATCGAGACAGAGCAGCTCGATGGTGCAAAGGTCAGTTTTGGAGAACTTAAGGGCGAATTTTTATATATCTGCTAAAGTTCCCTTCCCTTTTGATGTTAAGTAGTTCTGTTAAAGCCGCTTTATACCTGCCACAAAATAGATCCAATTGTCCACAGCCCAGTTCGGCATGAACTTCATGCTCTCCACTATCGCCAGTCCCAACGCGAAATAAAGCTCGTGGTTTTACAGTGTAAGTCCATTGAAGCTTGTCTTTATATGAGAGGGAGTGCTGGACGAGTTGGTCCACTGGGAAAGGATATGAAAGATTTCCGAAGGAGATTCAAAAGTTTTTTCTGAGGGGTTCAAGTCGCTAAATTTTCTTAAGGCGGCTTCGAAGTTGATGAGCGGCAGTTTGAAAGAATGGATTTATCCGAGGTTGGTATGGATCTCTCTCTTCTACGGATCTTTCGTTATCTTTAGGTGTCTTTGGTTAAGGCTTTCCTGGATTTTCTATAGGTCTTTTTCCAAAGCTTCAAGCTGCAGGATGGCGGTTGTAAGCATGTCGAGGCTGAGTGTGAAGGACTAACCCTCTTCCGCCACCGAGCAAACGTTGTGGGCCTCGTCAAAAATCAGGATGGAGTTAGTGATATTGAGCTTGTGGTAGGCAGCAACCCTTCGCTAAAGGATGTAGTTATAGGGGAGAAGTACGAATTCAGCCATCTATTTATTGATCCTGCTGAAGTAGAATGGGCAGTAGCCCTTGCGTCTGCCAGACTATTTGAACTAATCGATTGACTGTTGCTTTGACAGCTCTTCCAGAGCTAAGTTTTCGAATTTGGCCGACATGTATCTGCAGTGTTTTGCTTCAATAGCATGCACTGATTTTCTGCAAGCAACTTACAGCAGGTTGCCTGCGAGTTTAGAAATCTATGGATGGATGCACAATTGGTCGCGAGAAGCTGCAGTGATCGTTAAAGGCTTATAGCCGGTTCTCTTGAGTTCGCTTGCCACTTGTTTCAGCTGATTGTGGGTTCTCGAACAGTAGATAATTTTGAGAGGACCCCCTTATTTAGAAATACTTTGCTTATTTTTTTAAACCCAAGCCAAAGTGGCGCAGAGGAGGGAGAGGGTTTTGCCAGTGCCTGTGGGACTTTAAAGGAGGGCATTTTGGCCTTTGGAGAGAGCCTAGATGATAGCGGTCATGTAATCAACTTGAATGGAATAGGGCTAATAGGGAAACTTGATGGGAACGCTTCTTATCTCAACGGATTTGAACTCAGGGGTCTCATATTTGGCGGGTTTCATATAAATTATTCATTTCATGTTTCGGATTTCAAAGGAATTAATTTGTACTAAAAAAACCAGGCGCCACTTACAATTCCCATTCCAGCCAGGCTCAGCCCCGCCTTCCAAAGAAGGTCTCGCCTATCTTAGAAGCTCTCTTTCAGCATCTAAAACACTGCTATGTAAAGAAAGGTGCCGGCAGAGACGCAGCTCATGATGCTTTAGACAAGAAAGTTAGTGTTTTTAAAGATGAGTCCTAAGGCTATGCCTAGCGGACTCACGAAAGCTTGAAGCACAATAAAAAATATGCTCAGTTTTTGGCCAAAACCAGACTTATTGAGCCTTAGTCCGAGTGTGAATCCCTAGGCCCACTTGTGGAGTAAGATGGCTAGGAGCAGTCCAAGATAAGGTCCGATATTGTTAATAATTCCCAAACCTATTCCTTCAAACAAGGAATGAATAGAGAGCCCAATTTGGAAGGAAATAGTGCTCTTTTGATTTTATGGTTTTTATTAATCTTAGCTGTGTTCTTCGGTTATCTGGCTTATAAACAGAGTCAGGAAGAAAGTAAGTACCACAACTAGTTACGCCACTGGGAATTTAACCTACTAACTATTCTAGAAGTATTTATTAATAAGGATATTCGAGTCTGGCAGGATGTGGATGAGGCTTACCGAGAGGAAAAGGCCCCCACTGAAGGCCAGCGCCCACCCAAGCCACCATGGCCTGAGTTCTGAGTGGGTGCAGCCGGAGAGCATTCCGAAGATTAAGACTTCGAGGAAGAGGAGTACTCCAGTGCCTAGATTAATTAAATAATTAATCATCAATTAGGAATGGTCATTTTAGAGAGAAGGAACTCCCTGGTCTTTTTTTCCCTGTCTCGCTCCTCCTCCTCGGAAAGCAGACTCTTCCGCTTCAGCAACTCCAGCCTCTCGTTGTAAAGCTAACTCAAGTTGAACATCTCCTTGTCCTCCTTCTTCTTGCCGGCCAAAAAGCTTTCGACCTGGCCAACCTTGATGCCCTTAATGCCGGAACTATTGATGGGGAGCTCCTGCCTAGACTTGGTGCTGAGCTCGAAACTAACGATGGATCCCTTTTTGATCATAAGATCTACTAAACTTTTGATATTCTTAATCGGCTTGGCTTTGCTGGCTTGAGTCTAGATGTTGTTCGAGGAGCTGTCCTTGTTGTTTGAGATTGACTTGCTCTCCTTAAGGATCTAGTTTCGTTTTTTCTATAAATTTTTGGTCCTCTGCAGCTAGGGCTTGAAGGTGCCTTCCTTCCGGGCCCAGTTGGACTCGGTTGACATAATGCGCTTGATGGAGTTCTCGTGAATATGGTTCTTCTTAAGGGTAATGTCGTATTAATTTCTCATTTTTATGATGAGATTATTCTCTAGCTGTGTCAGCATCTGCTAAAGCTGCTCTCTTATCTTTGTATATTTCCCATGAAGTCTCGAAATGCACTTCTAGGAATGCACCTGCATCAGATCTCCTACCCTTATCGCCTAAGACTTCTCCAGCTACTTCAGCTCCTTCCTGAAGTCCAGGGCCTCATCCACGCGCTCCTCTATGGAGACCAGCTTCTCCTGAATCTGAAGCTCAAAAAGTTTTTTCCTAGGCTTGAACTTAAGAAAATTGGATTTATTCTGCAGGTATTCCTCGAGCTCCTCAAGTTCTTTTTTGTAGGCCTCTTCCACTTTTTATCTCCTTTAAAATTTCATTTCTTACAGTCTCCTAAACTATTGCTCATATTTGTTACAAAAGTCGTCAACTCGCTGTTCTCCGATCATCTCGTAAGTTGCCAGTTGTCTCGCCTGGATCTTCTGCCGCAACTCGTTCTGCCAGGTTGTTATCATCACTTCCAGTTTGCGCACGTCTCGCATTAAATTCTTAAAGAGGACATAGGACTGGATGGTCAGCAAGTTTTGGGCAGTCTCATACATGCGTTATTTGATAACACTAAAGACAAGAATCTGTTAGTCGGAGTTGAGATAGCCGTCACAGTCTCTGTCGAATACATTCATGAAGTCCCGAGCGTTTCGCAACTTAAGAAAGCTGTTTATCTCAGCCCCCTTGCTCTTGAACATCTCTTCAATCACGCTCAGGCTTATTTACCCCTTTGAGTATAGGTCATTCTTGCGCATCTCTTTCCACATTATCTAGCAGGTCGGCAGACACCTCTGAAAAAGCTGTCCATCTTTCCTCAACTGGTTAACAACTCCCGCCGGAACGGAGGAGAGGGGGTTGAAATTTTTGGTGCTGACACAGAGGGGAGATATTAAGATTGTCTTGCTTGAGTTGATTGAACGGGACTAGTCAAACATAAAAGATGTCTGGAATCATTTGGGCTGCTTAAGTGGGATGTGGCCTAGCTTGCCCTTGGCCTGCTAAAGCTACTTCTTGTCGAACATCAGCTCGATAATCTCCTGGCTCCTTAGCGGCTACATCTTGATGCTTGAGCCTTCGTAGACTGTTGACTGCACTGTCTGCTTCTGCTGTGCACGAGTCACTATCCGCTATTCTATTGTGTTTTTAGTCACCAGTCGGTATACATACACGTCTTCCTTTCGTCCGATCCTATGGGCTCGGTCAGTGGCCTGAGCATCCATTGTCGGGTTCCAGTCATTGTCGAAAAAAATGACTACATCTGCAGCAGTCAGAGTAACCCCGAGCCCACCAGCCCTGGTGCTAAGCAGGAATGCGAAAATTCTAGAATCGGACTGAAATTAATTGACCATGTCCCTGCGGTCTGGAATATTAACTGAACCGTCCAGCCTTAAGTATGTGTATTTCATACGCATCATGTAATCCTAAAGAATGTTCAGCATCTTCGTCATTTGGCAGAAAATCAATACTCGCTGGCCCAGGCTCTTCTTCTATTTTAGAAGCTTGTCCAAATACTTCAGTTTGGCGCTATCCACAATAAGACTCGACACACTTACCAGCTAAACTTGACTAATTGAGCCCTTCAACTAAGCCTAAGCTGGGCCTCTGTGAGGGAAGAATGGGCTGAGTTCTGGGTGAACTGGAGTAAAGTTCTGATTATATCTGTTGATAAAGTTAGAGGAGTCGATGAATATATTGGGAGGGAGTGCAGCGCAAATGGGCAAGTACGACCGGAGGGACTTGTATCGATAATGTTCGATGAGTTATAACTGTCTGAATTGTGAGTGAGAGTCAAAGAAATAGAGACTCTGCTTGGTTGATAGCGATTTGAATGATGTCGCATTCGAAAGCTGATGAGTTATAATAATTAGCAGCTTTAGCGGTTATTTGGGCAGAAGCCAGGGCTGGGAAGCAAGTCCGATGAGTGCGAAGAAGTCAAGGAGCCTGAGTTGGGAGGCTACAAGCCTATGGGGGAGGGAGGAATCTCGAAGGAGGAGCTAGTTGTAGAGGAGTCTGGGCAAGCTTAAGCTAATTTAGCTATTAGAGTTAAAGTAGACGGAAAGAATGGAATTTCTATCGACTAGTTAGGCGAAGTTGTAGTTACGTTTGTTAAATAGCATTGGAGCCCGGTTCAGCCGCCGCTCGAATAGCTCGGGGTGGTTGCACACCTTCCGGAACTGCATCACCAGGTTCATCAGGTTGTCGTTGTTCGCTTTAGACTCAGTCAGCTTGAAGAAGTCCTTCAAGGATAGCTTTCGCTTTATGGAGTCGTAGAGTTTCTGCTGGCGACTGGTTAGCTAGCACATCACTTGGAACTAAATTTTTTTTCCGATTTAATGCTATACATCCTTCTTGACTCGCCTTAGCATGAACGGCTTGAGGATTTTGTGGAGTCTTTGGATCTGATGCTGATTTAGCGACTTCTGGTCTTGCGAATGGGCCTCGATATCTTTCGAAAACCACTACTGGAATTGCTAATGCGAGTCGAACAATTTAGGCATTATGAAATGCAGGAGTGCCCACAATTATGCCATAGTGTTTTGGATTGGAGTGCCAGTTAGTAATAGCCTATTTCTGGAAGAGAACCCCATTAAAGTCTTCCAGCGTTGGGACGTGACGTTCTTGATGGCCTGAGCCTAGTCTAGAATCATGTATTGCCACTTGAGTCTGTGGAAAGCCTTTTCATCAGCGACGATGAGCTGGTAGGAGGTGATGACGACGTGGAAGGCACTGTCTATCTAGCCTGTAAATTTTTTAACATTGAAAAACTTCCTTATCGTTTTACGTTACTTTATATTCCCCCAGTAGGGCAAAACTTTGAGCGAAGGACAGAATTTATTAATTTCCGACTGCCAATTGTAAAGGGTCGAAGAAGGAGCCACCACCAGAAATGGACCCCAGAACCCTTTCTCCCCAATGTGAGCCAGCAATGCGATCGCTTGAATGGTCTTGCCTAGGCCCATTTCGTCGGCCAGGATGCCGTTGATGCCCTGTTCGTGCAAGTTGTCAAGCCAGCGCAGTCCGTTCATCTGGTACTCCTTGAGAGTTCCGCAAAAAGATTAAGGAGGCTTGATGAACTGGTTGACATTCTCAACTTTGGAGAAAGAAAGCTCATCTCTTTTGCTGTCATATTATTTCATCTATTGCTGTTGCATTAGATGTAGCTGCTTCACGTTCAGCATCACCAATTCCGTATCCACATCAGCCTTTGAAAGTTCTGCTCGCTTTTCTGGGTCAGGCTCCTACAAGGAATTGCTTTTATTTTTTAGGCCCAGTTTTTCGGCCATGAAGTGTGCATATATTTCGGACTGAGTCATGAGAAACTCAAGCCTTTTCCTGTGGAGCTTGGTATCGCGCTCCTCTTCATCCCTTTTGAAAAGCTACTTTTTTAATCTCTATTACTTTTTTTTTATTTATATTAACTACTTCTACCTCTTCCGCCAGTACACCACCACCTCTTTGAACACCTTCTTCGCCCGCATCACGTGATCTCGGTGCTGGCGCTGCGAACGCCCGTACCTCCTGTACACCTATCCGACAGCCTCGACGGCCAGTCTCTTGGCGAGTGCTCTGCGTTCGAGACGATCTTTCTGGATGATGCGGGAGTGCTTAGAGACATCAAGGAAGAGGGAGGTGACTGGGAGAGGCTAGCTTGAAAGATGGGTCTGAGGATAGTTTTAAAAAGCGGCTATATAAGGAAGCGCCTAATACTAAAACGAGGTAAGAGAGTTTCGTTTTTAGGAGAAATCAAAGTTATCGAACAGTTCAGGCAAATTTGGCTGGATTGCAAACGGCTTCACTCGACTTAACGACGCTTTTCGCACTCCGAATTGCCTTACTTGCATGTGTTGTTCTGGACGAGCCCGCTTCCTCAGTCCTTAGATCTCAGGACTAACCAGATCCTCCTTAGAAAGCAATGAGGAGTAGTAGTTGAGGATACATTGCCTTAATCTTTTGTGGTTGATTTAGGTGCAGGGAGGAGGCCTTGGCTAGGACAAGAGTTGTTGGAGTTGATAGTTGTTTAGCATGGAGATGTCCTAGGAGGCCCTTCTACCTAGTTTTCTTTAGAGATACTTCCACAGGCTTTCAAGAAAGGCCTTTTTGGGTAGGTTCTGCACCTGTTTCTTTATCCGTTAAATCTAGTTCTACAGTTGGCACAAGTTGTGTTCATATTGTTTTGGCCCAGACTAAATTGAAAGAACCGGGCTTTAGAGGTCTTCCTATTCAAGTAATGATAGAACCGTGTTCTTTATTTCCTGAAGTCGTCGCCTAGAGTTGGAGTGGGGTGAGAGAGTCCTCTCCCGCTTTAGACAGGGGGAAGAATCCCAATGGACTGCCGCCTGGCTCATTGTTGATGTATCGATAATGAGTTGGCCTTAATATCCTGTTTTCTTGGCCTTCATTTAATCAGTTTTGCTCTGAAGGAGAGGTAGGTAGGAATGGAAGACGATGAATTGCCTTGGGGCTGAGTCAGACAACTATTAAAAGCCTTGGGCGGGAGAGGGAACGAAACTTGTGCAAAAGTGAGAAGTTTAAAAATAAAGAAAAAGAGTCAAGAGGGACTTGAAAGTGATCTCAATTCAGTCGCATCCAATAAAAATATTTTTACATGAAAATCATTGACTTATAAATTCTCCGCAAAAATGCCCTTGCGTAATCAGATGAACTGGCTAATAAATCTCGCTTTGCGCTTTTCAGTCAGCCTCCTCCTCTCTACCTAGGAGATTGCTATTACAAGAACATGAGAGTGAAGAGAAATAATGAGGGACAAGTAATAACTTAACCTAAGAATGTGCTCTGCGGTAAATTAAAAAAAGCATTGAACGGGACGTTTTCAAGTCCTTAATACCAGCATTAGCCCTATGATGAAATAAGGAAGGTTTCAAATAAAAAAGAAAAAGATATTTCAACTGCGAAATTTCGTCCGCAGAATTGCTATAAGGTCGAAATAAAGGCCGCCTACTAGCATATGACTTAGTTAAACGATCAAAAAATTAAGCCTCACCTTTTCTAACCTAAGAACATGTTGGTCATTTCCTCCAAAAGAGCCGACCAATTCACCAATGTATTTCCTGAATTCATGAGCGACCCTCTCGAAAATAAACGTGCTCAAGAATTAAAAGAATTGCAAAAGCATCATGAGATGATGAAGGAAAGTTTCCGCACTTATTCTGCAGGCGGGAAACTCTTTAGCACCAACATTGAGATGTTCAACTAGGAGTAGTACCAGCAAAGAAAAGTCATCAAGAAGAACAAGGCGAACTAGGAACTAAACAAAGAAATCTTCAAATACTCCAACCCCAACAAAACTGGTTGGGTCGGTACTTTTGATAAATTCCCATAGTACATTCCATAGCCTCCGCTCAAACGAGTCAAGTCATTGCCTCGAAACAATCCCTACTGGAAGCCTCGTTCCCCCAACTATTTGTAAAGGCCCACACCTTCGATAGCCAATTTTAGAGTCAACCTCAGAAGATAATTAAGAGCACGAGGTAAGTGAAAATCAAATTTTTTTCCTCATGTGGAACACGAATGAGTTTGATACATTAGAGTAAGTGGAGTCATCGCCCCTGGAAGAAGTGCGTTTGGACTTGTTGCGTGAGTAGAGGCTGGAGCGGACGGTTCTGGGCCGGTTGAGTTTGTCCTTGGAGTCCTACTAGTTAGAGACATTGATAGTTTTGCCGCGACTGTAGTACTCTTCCAGGCTGAACATGTTTTTTTCTTAGAGTTTACTTAGCTATCTTATTCCGATTAAACTTTTTTATTACTAACTCCCCCTACTTTATTTACCAAGAATTTCCTTAAGTTTCTTGAAGAAGAAGGCGTCGTTTTGGCCCAATCCATCCATCACCCGCTCCATCTGTCTCAGCCTCTACACTTGCTAGCACCCTAACTCCCTCGACATCTAGTACTGCAGCTTTAACTAAAATTAGTCTATTCTGACTCTAAAGTTGCTAACCCTTTTGTCAAGCGATTCCTGGTAATGCTGATTTTCGAGCCTGATTTCGTCTGAGAATGCTGCAAGAAAGGTTTTTCCGTCTTGGAGTTAGAGTTAGATGCGGCGCTTGAAATCATGGATGGCATTATTGATTTCTTGATGGATGGTTTGGAAGGTTTTATCATCGAGTGTAGCCGTGCTTTTATTATAGTTATTCTAGCTGGATTAGTCCTAAAAGAGCTAGATAGAAAGACGGCAATTCTGCATCACAAACTCCCTTTACTCAAATTATAGTTTCTGGATGAAGATATCTTGCGATTTCAGTACCTAGATTTTTATTTCGTTTATCGCCTGATGACTTTGGATCGTCTGCTCCTTCAGCAAAGATTCGTAGTGGTGTTTCGACGGCAACTTCGTGCATCCTGAAGACCTCAGAATCAGCTAGTTGAACTCTTCTAACTTTTCCTTCTTAAATATCTCGAATCTTTTGCGAGAGTTGTGCCTGGCTACGACTTGGATGGTGTCATTGATCTGAGTTTGGATGTGGAGGGGCAGAATAGTTGCCAAGAAATCCTAAATTTTGGAAGTATTTTAAAGGTAGTCCTAAACCTTGCTTTTCAACTTATCGATCATCAGATTGTCCTCGGCAAGCTGAGTCGATGAGGCCTAGAGTGATTTAATTTTGAAGGAGTGCGAGTCAAGCACCCCTTGATGCATTGAGATTCTGTCCTTCAGTGAAGCCACTGATTACTGAGTCAGCTTGTTCTAGTTGATTACTAGCTGGCTTCGTTCGTCCAGCAATTTGGAATAGGCCTAAAGCCGTTTGGTCGATAGGACATTCTACTTGATGCGGTTGAGGAGTCCGTTTTCCATGAGTTTGAATTCCTTAACAGCCTTTTCATACATGTCAACGGACCAGGCCTGCTGCCTGGCAAATTAGCTGCGGATGTTGACATTCTAGTCTCTAACGGCCTAAAGATGCGAGGACGATTCTTTCTATAGTTTGTGTATATCTTAGAGCTTATCTCTAATCTTGCGGTGCACTAGTTCGTTGCTTTAGGCGAGGTTACTAATCCTTTGCTAGAGCTAGCCCATTTACTAAAATATCCGTCGGAACACAGGCAGCTACTACGGCTTTTTTCCCGTGTTTATTAGGGCGCTCAACTCTACTATCGATTTTTGAGAGTCGTTGATGTCTCTGCGCATGGCTTGTGCACTCACTCGCTCATCGTTGAGACGTTTCTGAAAGGGCTGCATAAGCTCGTGGATCAGCTGGCGAACCTTGTTCTCCATAATAAACCACTGAAACTCCTTGTTTTGGTAGCTGTTTTACTCCGACATTTAATTTCAATCAAAGTTAACAAGCTAAACTTTATCAAGACTGATTTAATGCTGCGCGTACTAGCTTTCGCTCACATCCAGCTCTCCCTCCAAACTCTATCCCATGAAGAACCAGACCAGACCGTTCGAAAGTCCAGCGACTGTCCCGATGCAGATTGTGATAGCCAGGCAAATCAACTGATACCCTGCTGTCATTCTAACACTATACGGAAAAGAATTGAAGAAAGGTGCTTAATCAATGGTGTTACCATAATTAGCGAGGTAGACTAGAATTAATCCACTGAAGACGCAACTAATAGTGCCCGCAGCGAGGCTCAGTTTGTCAAGGCCCAAGGGATTCCCGATATGCTTGTTTAAAGGATTGAACATCTGCAGAGGGAATGTTACTCCGACCACTACCAGTGCTAGAAGGAAGCAGACTCCTGGGTTGAATATCAGATCTGCGCAGCATCCTGCTCCTATTCCCGAGCAGTAGATCATTCTTATAAAGTCGAGGGGGTCTATCTTCCCTCTAAGTTCGTAAGAGAGGATGGCGCCGAAGCAGGTTCCAGCCGAGAGAGTAATGAGAGTATTGATGTAGCCCATCTGAATCCTGCTGGTGGCGGTAAGGGGTATTAGCGAAACATTCAGCGAGGCAAACATCACAAAGAGGAACACAGCGCCTAGCATTCCTATTGCATAGCCACGTAGGCTTGGCACTAATTATTTGTCTTATCCTTTATCTCGTTCATTCTTCTTATAAACAAAGTTCTGAACTATCGAAAGCACGCCTGCGAAAGCGAAGACTGTGACAGCCCTTCCCGAGTCCTGCATCTTTAGCAAATCTATGCAGATATGTCGGTTGAGTTCGTAGGCTATGGCAGTAAAGAAAGAGGCGACGAGCAATTGGAAAATCCTAAGCCTGGTGAGATAGCAGGAGACGGACAATAGACTAGCAATAGCTGTGACGTAGCTTTATGAAATAAGTGTGGAATCGATCGCGGCTGATACTTAGGAGCTTATAATCTTCTTGAAAAGCAGCGAAAACATCACACGGACGATCATGCTCTGGCTCACCACCAGCAGTACGATTATCGGCAGGCTCAGGATGTAGTTGTTCAGGATCGAGATAAAAAATGTGAAGCCCACCAGGTAGAGCAGTCCAATGTCCATCGGAAGAGTTAGGGTCCCCTCTGTGAGCACGGAAACAGAATCAGAGTAGAGGGACGAGAATACTAGGAACAGGATGAACACAGCCATGAAGCTAGTGATCACTAGACTCTTGACGCTCTGCTTTTACATTAATATCACTCGTTACTTATCGATAGTGCGTTACTGACCCAGTCCTCCGCCACTCCGAAGCTAACCATCAGTCGCACTTCCCCACGCTTAACTGCGCACTTCTGACTTATCTTTACGAGTTTATATTCGCGCAGGTCGAACAGCGTCTTCAGGAAGGCCTGATAAAGCAAGGGCTTAAGCTGGTTCTTGAAGCGAATATTGTTGAGGTCTAGGAAGAGATCCTCGTCAGGAATTTAGCTAGATGTGGCCTTTGAGAGTCTTTTGTAGAGCACCGTAAGCAGGGACTGGCTCACCGAGTTGAGATTTTGAATTGAAAGCACAAGGGGTTTAAGGTAGACTAAATTGTAGGCTTCCTCCAGGATGTTAGCATCCACTATATTCACCCTGCGCTACAGGGCCAGATTCACTGACCGCCTTATTATTTCGAGTGCCTTGCGAATATCTGAACTAAAATTTGTTATTTTTTTGCTAATAAATTAAAGGCTGCGCTGCTAGAATAGGTGAGTATATCCTTCAAGCCTCTGCACAATGATTTTTTCCATGTCCTTGCTGTTGTAAGTGCGGTAAATGATCCTTCTATCCCCGAACCTAGACTGTACCTTGGGCTTGAGCTGCTCGTAGAAATCGATGGTATTGGCAATCGAGATGATGACGAGTTTTCCCTTGCCCAACTTTTCCCATTCTAAAATATTGTAAAGGACATCCTGCTTAGTCTTGATAAGGAAGTCGATTTCATCGAGGATTAGCAATTTTACCTTGTTAATCTATTTGCAATTGAATCTACTTTATCTAGACAGACGTCCGTCCACCATCATATCTTCCATCAGCCGCAGGGCCTCACTGCTCCGCTCGATGTTCTTCCCAGTCAGTTTGAAAATGAACTCGCTATAAAAGCTCTAGGGATTTACTAGCTTGCAACAGTTGATGAAAATTGTGACAACTTCACTCTCAGCGTAGTTCAACTTCCCGAGCACGTGCTGGACGCTGAAAGTTTTACCTATTCCAGCCACCCCTGATATGTATAAGGGGGAGGAGGAGCCGTTGTTTAAAATCCCTTCTGTTATGAATTTCCTTATTTCTGCAACCTATTTTTATCGGCAGAGGACTGCCGGAGGTTCGTACTTCTGGTCCAGCGCGTTGAGGGCGTTTTAATACTCGAGTCTAGTTCTATCAGAGAGGACGGGCTGATCGTTGTCCTCGGAGTTATCAGGAGGCGAACTATACTTGGCCTGGATCTTGTGCTTCCTCGGACGCATAACTTGACTCGAATTAAAGTAAGTGCGTATGAATAGCTCATTTATTACATCATAATGATTGGTATCAATGGATTCGGAAGAATAGGCAGACTCGTCCTTAGGGCCTCTTTCTAAAGAAACAGCTCCCTCAAAGTCGGCGCTATCAATGACCCCTTCATGGACACCGATTACCTCATCTACCAGCTTAAGTACGATTCTGCTCACGGCCGCTTTCAACATCCCGTCGAGAAATGGGATCACGGCATCATTGTCATGGGACAGAAAATCAAAGTTACTCGTTTCAAGACTATTCCGTAGATCGACTGGAGCGACAGTCCAATCGTGATTGATTGCACAGGAATAAATCTTGAAGCAGCAAAGGCAGGGGAGCACTTAAAACGGGGTGCCAAGAAAGTTGTTATAAGTGCGCCTGCCAAAGATAATGTCAAGACTTTTGTATATGGAGTCAATCACACCCTCCTCAAGGCTGAAGATCATATTGTATCTAACGCCTCATGCACTACTAATTGTTTGGCTCCCATTGCCAAGGTGATTCATGACCGCTGGAAAATCACTTAGGGACTCATGACAACTGTTCATTCAGCCACTGCCACTCAGCAAGTCGTTGATGCTGCCTCTAAGGGAGGAAAAGATTGGAGAGCAGGCAGAGCTGCCAGCGTAAATATCATCCCCTCCTCCACAGGGGCAGCTAAGGCAGTAGGATTAGTACTTCCCGAACTAAAAGGAAAGTTAACAGGAATGTCATTCAGAGTGCCTACAATAAACGTATCTGCAGTGGATCTGACCTTCAAAACTGAAAAGGAGTGTACCTACTAAGATATATGCAAGGCAATGAAAGAGAATAGCTAAGGACCCATGAAAGGGGTACTAGGCTACACAAACGAATAAGTAGCTTCAAGCGATTTCATGCACGACAGTCACTCCTCCATTTTCGACGAGAAGGCTGGGATTTCGCTTAACAAGAACTTCCACAAGGTGGTGAGTTGGTACGACAACGAGTGGGGTTACAGCAACCGATTGCTGGACCTCTCTGCGCATATCAAGAGCGTTTCAGGACTCTGAATGAATATCAATATTTGAGGCTGTTCAATTGTGTGATGAGGTAAGGATTTTTAACCTTTATAACTTACATCACGTCCTTTATCCTTGCCTGCATTCGCCTGACCTCTTCTCCCAGTCGCAGATACTACGACTCTACCAATTCATTCACCCACTCCTCCTCCTCCCGCTCAAACTACAACTAAAAGATGTCGAAGAACTTGTGGCTTATGCTGTCTTGCCTCTTGAGCACGCACTTCGTATCCATAATTTTAGCTAACCATCTAAACTCGCCTTTGAAAAGCTGTAAGAATTCCGAGTAAGGAAGGGTGAGGTTGAAGTCAGCTTTGAGGCGGTTAAACTCGTCGTTATTAACGTCAGCAAAGAAAAATGAAAAAATGTTATCCTTCTCTGTCAGAGTGATTTTGAACTAAACTTTCTTGTAGACGCGGAGCTCAAAAGCGACAGACTCCCCATTAATGTCGACTTGGATGTTTCGGGACAAAAGCAGAGAGAACCCCGACTTCAGCAGGGGATGGATTTTGTCCAAGTCTGAAAAATCAAAAGTAGTAAGGACGTCTCCGCTCTACATATTATGAAAAATCATCCCCGCCAGGAATTGAACCAGGGCTAAGAGTGCCGGAAACTCTCGTGCTACCACTACACCACGGGGATTATCTCTCTACTCGTTCATTTCAGCCTATTCACTTGTAAGCCTATCGGCTGTGCTCTCTATCTTCGGACTATTCTCGGAGCTCTCCTTCCTCATCCTCAGACATTTTGCAGGAAGGCCGTTTACGGAGCGATCTGGTCGGACTGCGACTGGCTTACCTTTGATCTGGATATTTTTAGCGAATATAACTGTAAAAGTAGTACTGCAACCTTTATTACTCCACATCGAGGTTGTGGCTTCTAAGAAGGTTCTATATTTAAGGGAGGAAGGCGAAGTAAGCGGAGTGTTGATTGATATCGGGGATAGTGGCCAGGAGAGCATACACCTGCTGGAGTTCGTGCTTATTTGGTTTGGACTGGTTACGGCCGGAGTACTTGCCCTTCATTTTGGAGATAAAATAAACATGACAGTATCGCTGTTGATAGGGGAAGAGGGAGTTGAAGGAATCGAGTCCTTCTAAATTATGCTTGAACTCTTAGAATTCAGTTTTTTCACTTATTTTAAATCCTACTTTTGAAAAATGCTATTTTATTTTACTCTTCATGTCGCTGTGCAGTTCACGCACCTAGTCCATGAAGTCGCTGAAGATAGTGAAAGCCACTGTCTGTCCTTGGTCCATCAGACACTAGACCAGCTTTTCCTTACGAAATTTAAGGAGGACTTGTCTCCACTTGGATTTGTGGGTGATACTGCCTTCAAGCAGTTTTTAGATAAGGATTTTTCTAAATTGGATCCTAGCATGTTTCTCCTCCTCTTTGCGCTAAATCTTGTTTTTTTGTTCCATCTTGGCCCAGAGTCCCTCCATGTATTAAGCGAAGACTGTTAGTTGCTAGTAAGGGTGGAGACTTTTCATGATAGTCCTATTTTAGAACTACTTGGAAAACTAGTTCCAGCGCGTCGAATGAGGGATAGCTATCCTTTAGAGCTATCTCCGCAACATATCCATAAAATTTTTTTTTTGGATCTTCGCGCTCTCGCTTTCTTTTATAAATAGATCATCCAGGTGATCTTGAAACAGCCTAATCCGCTCCTCCTAGTCTAGAACTTTCCAGCGCGAATCGTTAATGAAATCAGATCTAATTTTGTGGTACTTAGCCTCACTAGTGACCTTGCGCTCCCTAAGCATCTGCAAAAAATTTTGTTTGTTAATTTCAGCCTTTATTTTCGCTTAATCTTTTTAAATATCTTTGAGTTCTTGCTTGAGTGAGTTGAAGATTTTTTTCTTTTATCGCATATCTATCAAGTCGAAACGCGGGTCTTACCCGAGTGTCTCTTTAATCTGGTCCCACTTGGAGTGCACATTGACTCCCTTTTCTTTGAGGCAGTTGAGAAAGCGAACTCGCTGCTAATCCTTAGCCAGCTAAACTTGCGCCTTGCTTTTTTATGACTATTCAATATTTTCCTAGATCTAGGGACGGTAAGTCTATAACTATTTCTTCTTGGATTGTAATTCTCGCCTATCCTTCCAAACTTTGACCTCGGGCGGCTCCTACCACACCGACGCGTTAGTCCTTACATTGTGATAAAACGTCCGTCCTTCTGCACTCTTGCAGACTTTCCAATCAGGATGTTCCTCTAGCTATTTCTAAGATTTAAGGCAGTCGGGAATTTCCCACTGGGATTTGCCCAGGATTTTGTTGAAATAGTAAGTAACTCCTTGAACTGACTTGTGAACTGACCACATTTTTCTTTATTCGTCCAGAGTCTTTCGCTGATCAGCATCCATTTTTATTTTTAATAATGAATTACATCCAGAAGGCCTGGCTTAAGATTCTTTCACCAATCACTCCTTTTATCAACTAAAACTTGGCTCGCAGGTCAGGACTCCTGGGGAGATTTGGCCGCTTCTTTATGATCGGTCCAAGGGATTTCGGTTATCACCCTATTAACAAAGCTCTCGCTCTCATCAATCACTATTTTTTGGAAACGATGGGAATCTTGTTTCATAGAGTATCGTTCTTCAGAGCTCTGACAGGGCGAGGGTACAACGTGGTGCGACCGATAAAAGCCCACAGCCTTATAATGTCGACATTTCCTTTTATTCTAATGTACGCTTTGTTCGACGCCTAAGGAAATCAATTTATCTAGGAGTAAATTATTGACAAGCCACTCAGACTTTCGATATCTGCTCAGATACGCCCCAAACTAAGGTCTGCCAATCAACTCGCTCTAACGTAGGACCAGCGCGCATTATTTAGAGATCAGCAGACTTTACACAGTGGAGATGCTAAAGAAGTGGAATAAAAGGAAGACCAAGATGATCGTTGATCGCGAAGAGTAGTCGGACTTGGTGAAGCATACGCTCTTCGCAGACCCATCATACCACTATTAGCCTATGGTCAAGCCACGTTTCGAATGACATCATTAAGCATTTTCTTCAATCGTTTTCCTCTCCCTCGGGAGCTCCTTCCTCCAGTCCTCCATAGAACTTCTCACACCCTCTGTCGATAGTATTGAAGTTCCCGTGGTTATTCTATTTGTATAAAAATAGGAACACCAGGTAGTACAACACCGACAGCACTGCTATCCTTAAAAGCATAAAGCTGTATTTTTTTTACAACAGCTACACCTGAAGGTCGTTCATTTCTATCGTGTAATCCATCACCTTTTGTTGGTTTGGCGAATTTTGCACAAACCATCTGCGGAGGTCGTACATCTTTTAAAAGTTTTTATAGGAATTGTTAAAGGGAGGTGTTTGAAAATCATTTCGATTGAAAAAGGCGGCCTTGAAAAACGAGGAGTCCCTTCCTGCGCACTTTCTCAAAAAGTTAATCATTAATTAATAATGAGTGAATTTTAGATTACTCGTAGAATAAAAAAACTTTAAAGTGCAGTCGAAGGCTTAGTTGCACTTCAGTCTCAACTGAAGATTTAGCTCAACCAAAAGGCTGATTCATCCTTCTTCAAGAAATAATTGTAATTAACCTCAATTAACTTGCTCAGACAATTGGAATTCCTAAAGCCGCGAGTAGTGTGGAGTGATTTTGGCTAATGTTCGAGATTGAATGTGGAGTAAGTCATAGCTTGTCTAAAAAATAAGGTGATGCAGAACTTTTTTGAGCTTAAGGAGGTGCAGTCAAGAGTGAATATTCTTGAGTAGACAGTTGCTGAATTTGCCATTCACTTCGAATAACCTCTCAATATTAATTTTAACTCGGACAGAATCCTCAAACTTGACCCTCAGCCGGAAATTAGCATCCTCCCCAATCCTAAGTAGACTAGTACAGCTGAGTTAGTACAAACTCATTGTAAGCTGAGTTCCGACTAAAAAGTGTAAAGTGAATTGTAGGAAGCTGAAACCAAGAAGAATGAATTGAAGGGGAGTAATTATTAGTAAAACTTGAAAGGGCCATAGTTTATCATTAGTAGTTTACTGCATGATCAGATGACAAAGTCATTCGTCTAGTAGAAAGCAAATCTCTTGGCTCTCATCGAAAACTAGCGCATTAAATTTTAATTATAGACACAACGCGTCCTCTCACTTTTCAAAAAGCATCAACAATAACTTTTCCAAAGGGATGACCAACTTAAACTGCTTATCTAGAAAAACTAGTCACTTTAATTCTAAATCACACCAAAGGCCCGAGAAGAAGAAAACACTGCTAAAGTATTAATTGCCACATAATCGCTAAAAAATAATAATTTATCAAATAGAAAAAGTTCAAGACTTTTAAGGCAACAATATAAGCTTAATAAGTTAGATCTTCCTCCAGTAAGAGTGGGGTCGACTTTCCTATCGAAATCTTAGGACAAACAGCTTAAGCAACAGCGCAGGAGTGAGAACAAGATGGTCGGAGATTAGGTTTATCAGGTGGATGAAGAGGGATACCTAATGGATGAAGATGGAGTCTATCTTTTGGACCAAGACGGAACGTTTATTCAAGTCACTTAAAGCCAGCTTAAGAAGCTTTAAGATAACTGATCTCTTATGCATTCAAAAATTGTGGCAGACTACATCATCACCAGCAACAATCAAATTCCTTCTCGAAGCTCCCTTCTGTTCCGCGCAAGACACATCAAAGATGGGACGCTGGCTGTGCTCAAGATCATTCCCCTTAGCATGAGAGAAGACTAATTCTAAGTGGCTAAAAAGCAAATTCTATTCCACCAATCCCTCAATCACCGAAATATAGTAAAGCTGTTAAGAGTATACGAGACCGAGCGCAATCTTTACGTTGCCACTTAATATTGCTAAGGAAGAGATCTGCATTGCCACCTCCGAAGGCACTTCACTCTTCAGCCTCAAACCGCCATTGCCTATCTTGAGGAATTGGCTGACGCCCTTGCCTACCTCCACGGTTTAGGGGTTTTCCACAACAACATCTAACTAACAAACATCTTAATCAAGCAGGGCCACCCTAAACTTACTGGTTTCAAGTCAACTTTAAGTTAGACGTAGGAATTTATGGGTAATTTGCTGTTTAGATCCCCCTAATCTCTCACCAGCAATAAAAAGTCAAAGGAATCTGATATCTGGTCCTTAGGTATTTGCTTTTATACGATGCTGGTAGGCACCCTGCCTTGGGCCGCCGAGGACTCTGTCGAGCAACTCCAACGGATCGTGCACGGAGATCTTCTAATTCCTTCTAAACTGGGTCGATTATAAAGCGTGCTAATAAAAGGGTGTTTACGAATAAGACCTTAAGAAAGACTGACTCTCTAGTAGATAAAGGATTTGATCAACCGTACCAAGGGGTAAAGGACTCTTAAAATAAATCCTAGATTGAATAACTTCAGATATTATCCCCATTCCGACCAACTCAAGCTAGATAACAGTATCCAGTCCTTGCCCAAACTCGATCTCGATGACGAACCTTCCACACCTTTCAGACTGCTCGGACACTAGGCTGATTAAAAGACTCCTAAAACAGTGCAATGGACCAAAGAGATACAAGATGATGATCTTAGGTCTATTTCAGAAGTCTCTTAAATCTATTATTTTTAAGAGAATCTGGTCTCAGGAGCAACCGAGAAGTGCGCCACCACCGATAAGCGCAAGCAAGCCTACCGCATGATCCAGTAGGCACTCTCACTTTTGAAATGAGCTATTCATTTTAACTGCTCCGATATCACAGTTATTTCTCCACCCTTGCACCCGACAAGCATGAAATTCTACTCCTTGGTGACGATAGAGCATAAGCCGATGCTCTCCTTCCCGAGGCTGCACTTTTTGATGAGCTCGAGCTTGGGCAGGTCCCTGAAAATTGCATCGCCCTTGTTGGTGAAATAGAGTATGACTTGGCTGAAGAAGCTATCAGTCTGGAGCGACAGATTAACGATGTAATTGCTACTTTATTGGAGAGTTATGATTAACTCTCCGTTTACAGTGTAGACTGAGAGTCGGGGGCTTTAGCTCAGCACGCAAACGCTTGATAGAGGACTATTCGATAACACTATCTCCTTTATTGACTCCAAGTGTACGAACCTACTTAGAACACTTCCAGTTATCAAATTGAAGATTGCGATTTGTCCGGAGCGAGCAGCCGCAGCGAAAGCGCGCAGCTCCTTGTTGTTGCTGATAGAAACGATTTGGGAGTCAAGTTGGAAATAGGACTTGAACCTGGTGAGTTTTTAATCTGGGTTAACTCTCCAGGTGAAAATATTTCCTGCAACATCCCCAGATATTATAAAGTTCTCCTTATCTTTGTCTGCACGAAGGCAGCTAATTGTATGTCCTCGCTAGGATTAGTAGATTCCTATTATCTTGTCAGTCTACAGCGAGAATTGAGCGATCTTTCCTCCTAGAAGTCCTCCTAGCAGCAGGCTCTGTGCTGAGTTAATAACTTAGACAGGGAAATTTCTAGCTATCAAGGTGGGATCGAGATCGACGGCAGTGTATTTTCGTTTGAAACATGGCAATTACTTCTCCTTAATGATGCCGCACTGGAATGGTATTTTTCCTGACATCGTTATCCAGTTATAAAGTGTAAAATGACCTCCTCTTTTTATTGACACTAATTTACTTTAGTCAACCCACTTCATGAACACCACACTCTCCTCCGGCAGATCCAGGAATCTCAACTCATACTCACTGTTCACTCCTAATTACAGCCGCTGAGTTGGCCGATAAACTTTCAGGCTACTATCTCTATCACTCAACCGTTTTAACTTACGATGAGATCGTGTGGGGTGCGGTTTCGAGAATAGCTGCACAGGACACTGTCCAAAACAAAGGATCTGGGATTAAAGTCCTATTTTTTAGTAAAAGGAGCAGGTATCAGTATTAACCCCATCCTAGTAGGTACATTGGTGGAAGCAATTCAAGGACTTTTAAGCCTATTTGCCTCGCTGCTTGTATCCGAATATAAGATCAATCCAGTTATTGATTTAGGCTGATACGATTTAGCTCTACAAAGCTTTGCGGTGAAGAGAAACAAATTGAGCTGGTGACTTCGCCCAGGTCGGTAGCTAAACCTGATCAACTACATATCCGTTTTGCATCTTACCAAGGCTCAGCTTCATTAAATTTTCAAACATTTATGGCAAATAGAAAAACTATGGAGTTATTTAGCGGACATCAGCAGGGTCTGAAGTGGCATACTTGTAACTTTAAGCAATGGAGTAGAAGAGTCGGTCTGCAATATCGAATTGCCCACTCTGGAAGCACAGGGCACCCTCTGTGAAGGGATGTAGTCTCACTAGGAAATGATATATAATACCAGGCGAAGAATAGTGAGTGCCGTAATGGTAGGGCCAGTTTAATTTGTGAGGGTCTGAATTCTAAAATTTTTAAATAAAAATGCTTGTGCGAGACAAGTTACCCAACGCTCCCATCGGTTTGCTTAGGTCCCTAAAATGAGATGGGTCTTGCAAGTTTAGCTCTTTGGAATAGTTCGAGATTATCCAAGGCATTACTGGATATTGTGAGAGGTCTTTGTAAGAGCGACCCCCCAAACAGTTGAGATGCATGAGGTATTGAAAATTACTAATTTCTCTGTTGACCCAACGCTTGGTGAAATTGTCCTTTTAAATTAATTTGCGAGGGTCAAGCGTTTTATGCTAATACATAAGATTTGGACATCTGGATTTCCTCAATCTAACCAATTTATGTGCCAGCTCTTAGTTATCTCCTTGAGGGAAGTTGAAAAGCAAGCAAGTGCCATCAATTAACTAGAGCTGGATCGCATTCTTTTTCCCTAAAAATCTCCTCCGAAAAATATACTTGAGAAGTTATAAAGGCCATTCTTTTACTAATCTTCTGTCCTGCTTTAACGCATGGGGTTTTATAGCAATATGGGAAGGTTTCTAGACGAGATTGCTGTAAGTAAAGACCAACATATCAGAAAGGATGGTGAGATTACCATTGCGAACAGTTAAACTCGTGATCCACTAAACTTTCTTGTAGCTGAAAGACTCCTCTTTTTGTCTCATGCCGCTGGTGGGCATAATGCCTTTGATAAAACTAAGTCCTTGCCGAAAGAGAGAATCCTAAGAGAAACTTTAATCTTGCTTGAAAAATTGCATTAAAGGAGACAAAGGAACTGACTCGACTTTTAAACCTTCAAGTCTGCTGATGTGTTAAGGATCTAGCAGCTTTCTCTTTATGAAGGGACGAGTACGGTTCACAGTCTAGTGTTTGTTCACCCGTATCTTCACATATTTCCAGAGTTATTCTCGGGGATAATTGTAGCTTCTCCATACTTTTTTCATTAAATTCCTAAAAATCCTTCGATGCTCTTCGGAGGTGACAAGGATCCACCTGAGCTTTTTGCTATGTTACTCTGCTATCGTATTGAGGAATTACTAAAGGAGGTTGGAAAAGGTAGTTTGCTGTTGGAGAAGAGGAGAAGGGGAGAGGGTTAGGAGGAGTCTGGTGACAGGTTGTTGAAGGTAGTGTTTAATGAAGAATGAAGTGTCGGGGAAGGTGAGTGCATCCTGATTGATATTGAGGATGATCTAAAATATTAGAATCGGCTTTCGATGCCTGTCCTGATAATTTTATAATCGCGCGACTTTGCTCTAAACATGTTCGAAGGCAACTGCTAAGAAGCTCAATGCCTTCATTATAACGTCCTGAACCTTGGCCTTGGTAGACTAATCGCCGATCTCCCTGAGGGAAATCAAGGTTCTAAGTATGAATTCGCATAGGTCGAGTTTGTTGCGGCCGGACCTGGGCTTTAACAAATCTACATTTACGACAGTAAACTTTAGTATGTTAGAGAATAGCTACAACTCTTATGCACGTTTGAGTTTGTTATTCTTATTCATATAGTTAGCATATAGAGCTATCAGAGACGCCAAAACTGGCAGGTATCCCCCCATGTGCCACAAGCCCATTTCTCCCTCCTTTACTAGCTATTACTGCAACCTCGAGTCCAAAACCTGACTCAACAATTCTCTAAAAGTGCATTCCTTCTTCAAAATTGAAAACAACTTTGGACTAATCTTTAAGAAAATGTTTATAGTAGACTCGACCATTGGCTTGTCCAGCCAAGTGTCATGAGAACTGAAGTAGTTTTGCAGAGATTAAGGGAGCTGCTCGCTGAACATTCGTTTTTGACTTAACAAAGGCTCCTTTGAATTGTCACTTATATCCTATCCCGCCGCCAAATGAAGAGAATGCTCTAGAATCCTGCGGAAGTGGAGTAGAGGTTTATGGGTCTCTGTTATGCTGCAGTTAAAGCTCTGGACAGCCCAATTCCAAACTGCTCTACGGAACCAACGTACAGGCAAAGCGGAGTGATCAAGGTGAAGTAGAAGAGCAGCCTGAATTCTTTAATCAAAATTTTAGTTAGAAGAACTTGAGTAGATCATCTTGAAAAGGTTTTGTGTATCTTTGAAGAGCTACTGATTAAAGGGGCCGCCATTAAAGCACTTGGTCACCTCTGAAATTCCTAAATCGCAAAGCTGTTTTATTAATCTCACTGAGCACTTGCTACCAATTTCAGAGTTAAGATTGCTTAAAAGCATGAAGTTCAGAACTTTGCTGCTGCTAGCTCTCTAAACTTTACACAATTAAAGTAGAATTTCACTCGACTAGATGGCGAGAGTACCCGCTTTTTGCTAGAGCACCCAACTGACCAGTTCAAATATACTATCAGCCTCTTTGCTTAACGCTGGATTCCTTTTTCTCTCTTGACTCATCTAGCGCCTCTACCGTTATTTCTCTTCAGAACGATCACGCTTTTTAGGCTAGGCTAGGAACATGGAGGGCCCCCTGTTCCCACGCATCGAGGGCATTGGGAGTGGCCTGGCTCCACTCTCAGGCTCGACATGAGAAAAAGACTGTCGTTAGAGTTTAGGCTGGTATTAGCAAGCGATTTCATTCTAAGGAGCTGTGAGCTTTCTTATAGATGAAGAATCTCTATTGGGCTATAGATGATCAATCTAAGGCTAAGAGTCATAGTTGGCAGGTTTGTCACTCCCTTTTGAGAGTTCGCCTTTCATCACTCCAAGGCAATACTAGGCCAGCTTGCGGATCTAGTTAAGCTACCTCTCGACATCAGACTCATCTATATGGATCTTCCTGCCGTACTCACCTCCTGTGGTGTAGAGTTTATTTATTCCTTCAATATCTATGGTAAGAGGTTTGCGCTTAACTTTGTTTACGGAAGGAGGAGGTCTAATTTCAGGCTGGAACTATTAAAATTTATTTTTTTGGAAAAACTTTGGCAGTTGCTCGTTGACGATCCCAATAAGTTCCTACATGTTAACTTTGATGAGTTGTTGCATCACTAATACTAGCATCAATCTTATAGACTCGATGAAGATATCAAGAAAAGAAGACTGTCTGATTTGATGCACTATAAGCAAGTGCATATGAGTTGATCCTAGGTATTAAACCAGCTATGACCTTGTCTTTGGATGATTTACAAGCTTCTGGAGAAATCTTATTATTTGTAATCTTAAACAAGGGGAGTAGTCAAGCACAAGTGTTTTGCAAATAAGTCCAAATTCTTTAGTAAAAGCAACCGATCGTTCGATAAGTTAATTAATAATTTTGAAGAGAGTAGATTGAGCCAGATTAGGTCTAGGTGAGGAGTGCTTTCTTGTGGAATGATGGAGACAGCAGTCATGTTCCGAGGAGTCAAGCTTGTAGACGGCAAGCTCAATGAGGTCATTGAGTGAAAAAATTTATAGGGAAGACTTAAGACTGTCATGGTAGAATGAAGTTCCTAGGTCGATGATGGCGTTCACGACCTTAGGCTAGCAATTTCGATAGTAGTCAGTGTTCCAAACCATCTCTAAGAAGAAACTCTCTCTCAGCCTCTCCACAATAATCACCCGCTTTATCTCTTATAGTCGCGCCACTACTAGTTCCGTTATCCACAGGCTAGGCAGTTGGCTCAGGCAGCTGCTCACCATCCCGAAAAGCCGCATCTAAGCGGCTTACTCCTGTTTCCAGGGCGACTTGAGCAAAATATTAATAAGCTGCATGATTTTGTGAAGGTGGTTTTGAGGGAAGAAGGACTTTTTGATAGCTCGACTAAAATAGAGTAGAAGGAGGGGATGTTATAGCTCGATGGATTCAATCTGGTTATCTGCCAATATTTCAGAGAGCTCTAAGCCCATTCGCTCGAAAGCAAAATTGAGCCCAGGCTCTATGACAAAAAACGGATCTTTAAAGGATTAGCCTTCCAGAATTTTAAAGCCATAGTTCAGCTATTGGATCTTCATTCCCATGAACCGAGGGAAGATCACCAGCTTTGTCACGAATCCTGCGATCCCCTTGAATGCCTGAATGTATGTTGGTGCACTTGGCGAATGCACTGCCTCACTATAATACGAAATGCCAATATTTTTGTCTACAAAGAAAAAAACTTTAGATTTAGACAAGGGTTTGAACTATTAATGCGCGATAGCAATGAAGTGCCACTTCAAATACTCAACAGTTCCTAGGAGAATCGCATCTGATTTGTTTATCGCAGTATATTTTGGCCCGATTGTCCTAAAATAAATTGAGTTACCCTCTGAAAATGCCTAATACCCTCCCGAACCCTCACTAAATATTGTGAACAGCACTGCGTTTTAACTTTGTTAGATATACAGATGGAAGCACATGCTGAAACCCTTACTAAGCTGAATGTTGGTGCCAGCTGGTTTTTGGATGATTATTGGAGTACCAGTCATGATAATCATGTCACCTGGCTCATTGGAGGAGAGAGATGCCAGGAGCAGGTCAGTAACTTGTTAGATGTGGCTGTGAGTGACTTGGTCTTGGTAGTAAAGGAGCTGAAGCCATTCCAAAATTACTCTAATTTCCCTTTTGCTAAAACCGCATTAGGAAACCACACATTTAAGCAGGTCTTCTGCCACTTTGTCGTTATCCTGTAAACTTCTTTTCAACAATATTTCCTTTAAACTCATTTCATTACAGGCAGTCTTCCCCAGCACCCGGGCGCTCACCCGGCTTTCCGCTGCAAGCTGATAGAGCGAGTCAAGGAAGAGGCTGAGGAGATGGGAATCCTGTAGAAAAGATTGTAGTAGGGTGGGGGAGTGAAGGAGCGCCCTTCGAAAGAGCGGGGACTGGAAAGATTAAAATTTCATCATATGAAATGGATAATTGATCATAAATCTTCATAATTTGAATCTACAAAGTGGTCCTTCTTCTTCTTAAAACTCATCCACAGCACTCCAGCTCCTATTATCAAGAATGCCGCCAGCCCCATATACATCCCCAACATGATTCCTCCGTCTCGTTTTAGAAGTTACTTCTCCAGGAAAAACTAATCTTCTACAAAGCACGTCCTGGAAAGTGATATGTTCCCTACCCTAATGCGTTGGTAGTTGAGAACTGTATCGTTAAGGATAGTAAGCACGCCAAAGCCAGTATTGAAGCCTATTTTGGCTGTGTAGTTTAGAATGGGATAAGGAGAATCTCTAACAAAATAATCGTTGCCTGCGTCTCCTTGGACAATGTAAATCGGATGAGTGGTCTTGCGGTACAAAGGTTTTCCCTCGAAATCCAAAACTTAATAAGTAGAAACGTTGCCCTGAGGATCAATGGGTAGCTATCGCTAGTAAAGATGAACGTGCCCGCTAATGTAGAGGCGCACTTTAAACTAGTAGAAAAATTAGGCGTAAGGCTTGAGAACGTTCTTATTAGTGATACAGGTTTGGTCTTTGGGATCGATGAGGAAGCTGCAGTAGAAAGGGTAGTGGGAAAATGGAATGATCCATTCTACATTTATACTCTCGAGATCTTTCCTCATGAACCCCAACTGTGCTGAAGTGTTAGTTGGCTAAATATTGTACACCTCGTTGTATGGGTTGAACGCGAGAAAGTGGGTGTTACCCACAGTGAAGCTGTACTGAGAGTTAAAGGATTGTTCATGTCGAGGCATGAAGAAGGACAGGTTGAAAAGAGTCCCGGATATTTGTCGGCGTACGTACATCTCGTGGTTGCCTGGAACTAGCATAAAGGGAAGCTTTGAAGTGATGAATTAGATGGCC
The DNA here is from genome assembly GCA_003687565.2 of Craspedacusta sowerbii. NCBI lineage: Eukaryota > Metazoa > Cnidaria > Hydrozoa > Limnomedusae > Olindiidae > Craspedacusta > Craspedacusta sowerbii. The sequence continues at coordinate 110,733 of QQSS02204846.1, forward strand.
TTCATAAAACTGTTGTATTATTAGCAGTTGTTGCTCTACAAGTCATAAGCGAGATCACCCATAAAGAGAACTAGGGAATGCTATTATTTCTAGAGTTAGGATTTTAGACAAGGAATAATATTGTCGTACTACTATTTGTGATTATTGATAAGGCCCCAGTCCCCGATCACCAAATATTTCGCGGGTCCTTCATAGAGGGGATTAGGAATCGAGCCTTTAAAGCTTCGAAGGCCTACTTGGTAATCAAATTTGTATCTGCTCTAGTCCTTTAAGCCTGAATGGCTGCTCTTAAGATAATCAGGATTGTAAAGTTAGCACTTGTGGACATAGGTAGAGAATTAGTAGGAGATATTAAACTACTTGGAACTTATTTCGATATGTGCTAAGGAGCAGTTGAGTAGATTAGAGTTTACAGACACTGGCAGAGTGCAATTGCCAGCGGTATTAAAAGCTATTACAAGTAGGGCTGGGTCACTGGCTTGGGGGTTGAAGTAACCCCCAAGGGCTAGTCTCACAGCGAAAGGCTAGCAGTCCTGACTGTTCACTGCTGCAAGAAATAAGTACATATAATAGATGGTGAAATAGTGTGAATAGTGTAGGATCCTCAGAAAAATCAAGAATGAATACGAAAGTCTTCACCACGCCTATCAAATCCTACTCCAAGACAGAAGTCTCAGTCATCACCAGATAACCTTTTTCAGGCCTACTCATTAGCCCTCAACAAACTCTAGCAAGCAGATCACTCTCTTTCCTCCCTCAAGACGCAGTTCGCGGATACCAAAAAAATATTTAAAGAGCATGAAAGACACTAGAGGATCAGACTAACAGGCCATGTGCGTTTGCTGTAATAGATGCTAAAGGAGCAATCAGTGCTGGTGAACGAGCAGAGCGAATAGTAACTGTTTTAGGTAAAAGCTCTTTAGGAATAGGTGCGCCAGCTACGTTGGCGGAACCGACTCCTAAGAGACGAGTTGTAGGGGAAAACATAAGGCAGAGCGGGTATAAGATAGTTGGGGTGGTGAATCATTTATTTCTCTTCTTGCCTATCCTTTAATAGCACTTCATCTCTTCTGCCTGGAAGTCTCTAACGGCCTTGCGCACCTCACTCTCGTAAGAGTTGTACAATCCCATCAGCTTATGCTAAAGCTCGCGGTTCTATTCTTCAATCGACTCAAGGCTCATCCTTGTATTCTAACTGCCCTCTCTTATCTGCCGCTAAACTGTTCTTATTTTTTATTCATACTGAGGCCTTAGTTAAAAGCGAAGCTATTCGAAGCATCGAGGGCAATCACCTATTCTGACAAACTCCTCTTATTTCTAAGAAGAATTGCAGATATCATCCATCGGCTAGAAGACTCGGTGTTTGTGGCAGCGCTTGAAGGAGAAGAGAGGTGGCTATTTAAAGAAGAATAGATTAAAATTGGAGGGGCACAAGAATGGTCTCTGGAAAACATTGAAGAGAGGAATTTCATTGATGGAGTAGTTGCAGCAAGTAAGGGTGGGATGATTATTGCAACAACTCATTATTATCAAGCCTTTTATACACTAGGTTCGTGAGCTTAAAGAGCTTGGCTTAAGTCGTTCTTATTTGAACTTTGATGATATTATAGGAGGTTAAGAAGGGCAGTCGTAGCTTTTCCACCAACCTCAAGCACCAAACGAATTCCTTCTCTTAGCAATCTAACAAACACTTGGAGGAACTAAGCAGACACCTTTCACTTGCTTTCAGAATGATTAGCGAATTTAAATTCAAACACTCCTCCGATATTCGCTTTAAACTTGCAGACCTTAATTCCCTACAAACTCATATCAGGGATGCTAACCGGTTTGCAATTCGCCTTGCTTCTTAACTGAACAAATAGATCTGCCAACCACCACAACAAGTGCACAGACTTTAAATGCAAATCTTGCATCTCGAAGAAAGTCACCACAAACAAGTAAGTAAACTTGTTGCTGATTTCGGTAGGAAATAAGAATAGTACTGTAGCACAATAAATCAACTGCTTTAGACCCTGTTTTAGGTCAAATCTTTATGGTTATACAGCCTCTAGAAAGGCTAATAATAAATCTAGAATGAATTTTAAGATAATAGGTGGAGCGAAGACATACTTAAAGCGCTAGAAACTCTTCAAAAGGCAGGCTTTTTCTAGTCTTCTTGCCTTAAATAAATCTAAAAAATCAAGAATTATATGCTCGACTAATATCAAACCGAATAAAAACTCAATAAAATCAAGCGGGTAATAATCTCATTAGTCCATTATGCGTAGATTGGAAAAAGAATCGTGCTGGTCTTAATCTTTTGAATCGCCGCTGCCTTCAGGTGGCAGTGGAGGCAGCGAAGATGTGGTCCCGCGGGAGATTGAAGAATAAGAGCTAATGGGTTTGGGGGGAGTGGAGTCTCTTTTTAAATCGCACAAAATCAAATTTGTGAGATAGTGATAATTCAAATGAAGAGGTAGCAAGTAATGGCACGTTATGAGCAGTACGGTCTTAACCCAAAAAGCACAGTTCACCGCTCTGCTCTCTTACAATTTATAAACCAGGCTTCTCAAGATGACTTTAGCAACTAATTCTTCAATTAGCTCTGCGAGGAAAGTGGATAAACCATGTAGGGCAAGATTTCTTTATAAAAATTTGGCTAATCAGTGTTAAAGGGTTAGTCTGTATTATGCAGACGGATTGATTAGTAAAATAGAAAGATTTTCAGTTTATAGAAACAAAATACTGAGAACTAATAATTAATTAGAATCAACAATTCAACACCACAGTAGCACAGAAGAAAGGCGGAAAACTAAAAAATATTGCAAGAAATCAATAATTCAAAAGTACTTTTATTAAATTTTTAGATATAACTTAGGCAACTTAGAAAGACTTTTGGCTCTCCTATGCCCTAGATTGATAGCTCCAATATCCAACGTGATCTACAATTTTTGCTATTCGCTAGTGTCGGCTTTCTGGTGGTCTACTTAGCACTGGGGATGGCCAAAGTGGAATTCGTAAACTTACTCTGGTGCCTGATGCTTATGACTGCACTTCTTGTATAAGGCCTTTTCTATACCAGTTGGATTACATATACCATCATTATTTTGTTTATCTCGATCATAACTGATATTTTATTCCTAATCTTTTACTTCAACGCCTGGTGGAGTCCTCCTCCTCAAGCATAACTCTCATCAAACATGTGGGGCTTCTACAGGCTTGTACTTGTCACTACTATCATCCTTGACATTCTAAAGCTAGCTGTCTTGGTCGTCAGCAGGAGAGTGCGAGAAGTAGCCTAACCCAGGGCGATTGTGTTAAATATTTGTGGCCGGGATTGGCGAGTATTAATGGATAGTAATGGAAAATACTGAGTATTATATTAAAGATTATGGAGGGACCAGTCAAATATTTTTCAACAATCAACAAAAATCTCAACATCTTTTCTCAGCTCTCAGCTTTGTACCTTGCCCAGAGAAACAATGACTCTGGAATCACTCCTGCTCATAATTTCAAAGCGCTTCCTCAAAGCACCTAAAATTTGTTTAAATCACTTAAAAAAAAGGCCTAGTCGACAAAGTTAAAAGTATTGGGAGAATTAAAGTCAGAATTAAAAACAAAAAGAAGCGAAGACATTGAGTATCTAAGCGGATTGGTTAGTGCACTTTCTCATCACTTAAGAGAAATGATTAGATAAAATGTTTCAAAAACAGTCCTTTAGGAGATGAGTAGTATTCTCTAAATGGTTCTTATTATCAACAAATAGGCGATTGACAGCAATTTCAACATTCTTTTCGCTCCAAGCTTGCTCTCTGGAATCAATTTTCTAAAGACCTTGTTCAAATAATAACTAAAGGACAAAATGTTGGATTGCATGAGTAAGTAAGAGATAACAAAGTAATTGTTGGACCTGATTTAGATGTAGTTTTACGACTAGCACATAGCTAAGACGGAGGGCAAAAAGCGCAGGGACGGGAAATAAGTTTAAAAGTCTTCCTAATAAATTATTTCTCAGCTCGAAGAGAAAACGGCCTTCGTTAAAAAAGCCTTCAAAGCATTCAAAATATTAATTTAATCCCTTTTCTAAAGCCATCCTTATCCCCTACATCCCTTCGTTACAAGAGTTCTACCCACTATTATCAAACTTGTACGCAGTCAAAAAGCAGAATTATCTGTTAAACATTCCGGACCATGCAGAGCTATTTACGCTCAACTACTTTTCCTGTTTATGAGACTTAGTAAATTCATAACGTTAGATTGGCAGTGCGATGAAATAATTAGCAAACTTATATCATGTGCTAGCGATGCTGACTATGCTGTGAACTCTGTTTATTGGAAGTAAATATCGATCCCTCTTTTTTAACTAATTTAATCTAAGCATATAGTTAAATATGAACAAATTATAATAGCAGCTTTGCCTCACTTTGGCCATTCGGCTTTCAAATAGTTCTTCAACAGCATAAAAGTAATTGGGAGCAGACTAAGCGAGGCTAAGAAGATCAAGGGTGCATGCAAGTTGGTGAAAACTCTTTAAAATTTTATTAAAAAAGATGAATTTAAAATAGGGAGCACTTTGTTTTTCAAGTCATATTTTTAGCTTATCGAAAAACTCTTATGTAATTTTTAAAGGCAAGAGGAAGTACAAGAAATCTTTATACTCCCTTTTAAATTTCTCAATTCTAACCACTAGCTACTCTCTTCTTCCAGAGCCTACTCAGAGTTCAAGGCTAATCTCTCCAAACATCTTGGCTACTTTCAGTAAGCTCACAAACTTCCCGATCTAGGACTTAAGTAAAAGCGACTGCTGTGCCAGTTGTCTAAGCCAGGATAGTTATTTCACAGAGTTGTGAATTCGTGGATATTGATAGCTGTGGAGAATAAATAAGAGAATTAAATTATCGAGCTGGCTTCATCTACGTCAGAAATGAGTAAAGAGGTTTAAGACTGTCTAATGGGCTATGCTTTCGTAAAGGATGGTTTTTGGAGAACTGCTCGAATCATCAACTTGCTTCATTATCGTTTAGAAAATCTATCTTTTAATGATGAAAATTTAGCTCCTTTTGTTTTCGATCCCCTTAAGTCAAAAGATATTGCTCAAACTATACCAGATTTTAACTAAAATTTCAAACGATTCGATAGGGCGCGAATGAATTACTTCTCCTCGCTGATAAAGAATGAGGATATCAAATTGATTTAATTGACTGGTGTTTAGAGGTTGCTTTAAAATAAATAAAATCAACAGCTTTTATGCCTAGATTTAGAAAACCTTATCAGAGGAAAAGGCATCAGTTCTAATAAAATTAGAATCCTACTCCACCTGTTTGGATTGCTAGTTGATTCCCCCTTCCTTTAAAAAATAATCTTCTCCCTGCCTTTCTACCTTCAAGTCAATAAATTGGAAAAGGAGCGGAACTTAGTGCTCTAAAGGCTAAAAGAATTAAATTAGGGATGTCGTTTGAGCTGGGTGAAGTAAAGTCGATAATTAATATTGAGCAATGTCCGCTCCAAAGTGAGTTAATAAAGAGGGATATCCAATAGCCTCAAACAGCTCTAATTCATCAAATTATGTAATAGGACTTTCGCATAGGAGAGATGGATTTAACTTCTCCAGGAGATTGCGAATCCCTAATATTTTTCTGAGTGCGAATCGCGAGGAGAAATCTGGATTTATTTTTTAAGTGTTGGTCAGGCAAGCGGACAAATAGTCCAGGTAACAGCTGAGCATGAGTGGCTATCTCGACTGGTGCTATCATCTCTGGAAATGGTTGGCATTATGAACATAGGAGGACTGCGTGACGAACTAATAAAATTGAAATTCGAAATTTCTACAATAGTAATAAATAGGCTTGAATAAACAGACTTTACTTTCTTGGTTAATTACTCGCATATTTTGCACGAGGGTTCTTTGAATCTAGCTCTCGGCTTCTGTGCATTATTTAGGCAAGCGATAAAATAAATTCCCTAGAATCTTATTGACTTACTTGTTGGTATGTTTATCGATTCGTTTTAATCATAAAAACAACTATCCTATACGATTCGCAGAAATTTAATTAAAAGCGCTTCAGAGAAAAATAATTAGTTAAAAGCATTGAAAGACCTGTATTAAAAGTTAAAAATTAAGATATTCTCACTTGATTTTAGAATGAAGGAACATTTCCAGGATCTAAGCTTGATTAGTTTGCTTTGGACAGCTGGAATTTAATTTTAAATTATCAAAACACATTAATTCAAAACTCTCCTTGAAAATATTCTCGACCAGCCTTTTCCTACTAACTAAGTCCTCCTTCCATATTTCGACTTCATTAACTTCGTTTTGGAACGGTAAGGGTTATTGCCATTCGCTTCCCACCTGCATTTAATAGAAAGGATGATGATAGATTCGTTGAAGGAGGGCGAACAGGACTTTCTTTTGATTCCAAGAGGTTGTGAAATGATGCGGAAGACGATGGGCGTATGGTAAGGTTTTAGCTCAGAGTTTGAGAGGGAGATAACAGGAAAATTCATAAGCTGTTTAGACAAGAAGATCTAAAAGTATAAGAAAATAAGAAGCTAGTAGGAAGGGGCTGAGTTGCTCCAATACGATAATCTCACCGAACTCATTACAGAATTCTCCGAAACATTATATCGTTTCACCTTCTCACACAAATTACTTCCTTAGCCTTTCCTTTTCAAAATCTTAGCGCACGCCCAGTACCCACTTCAAAAGACTGCCTTTCGCTATCTTTCCTGGATGCATAAAAGGGAAGAATTCTCTAAATTTTGCGATCATTGGCTTGATATAGATTCGAATTCATTTTGGAGCTTCGTACTCACTTGGTCTTCGACTTTGGAGCGAATTTATGTTGAAGAGAACATGATGCACCGTAAATTAAAAAAAAAATTAACATAGTAGGCAGAAGGGGCTTAGAAATCCTGCTATTAAAAATTTATTTACTAGTAAAAGAGACATTAAAAGATGCTAGTGGCACTTTCTTAGTGGCTAATAACAGCCTAGAGAAGCAACCCATTACTTCTGAAAGAGTTCTCTCTTTAAGATTTCCAGGATGAAACATAACTCGGAGAGGACAGCTAGTATAGCCGACTTAGAGCTGCTCTTTTGCTTTTAATTAGAATGAGTAAGTGGTTTGCCAAAGATTTACGATAATGGTTAAACAAATCGTCGGCCAAAAAGTATAAACATTTTTTGATACGACTATTTTAAAATTTGGTTAGCGACTGTGTCTTTGAGGAGTAATGCAGAAAAATATAGATGAGGCACTAATAATGGCAAAAAGATTAATTTCTAATAAGCTGTCATGCAGATTTGCGATAGATTCAGGCTTAATTTCTGAAAGAGTCTTAACGACTTAGCATAGCTATCAGATTTTAGAAAGATTATCCTAACAGTTTCATTGGAATAGTATCAAAGTCTCACTTAAAGCTATAAAAAGATGAAATAAGACTCCGCAAAATGCAGGTCATGCTAAGATCAATAAATGGCTCTGTGCTTGATGCACTCCTACACTGGAAGTTCACACTTGACAAAGAACTTTAAGGTTATGAAGTGTGCGCTATTTGTTACGATATAGTGAACTCAGCTACAAAATAGTTGCCGAGGAAGTCCTGTAAGACATGCAAGAAGAAATTCCACTCTAGTTGCATTGTACGATGGCTGCAGTCGACGAACAAGAATGAATGCGCATTGTGCAAATCACAATTCAGTTGAGATTGAATCATTGTTTATGATTGGAAAAAATATTAAAAAAAAGACTCATATTTAGAAATAATTCAGTTCACCGTTCATTGAGTCTCGCTCAATCTTTACAAAAAGCTAGGCACCATTCAAGGCCAAGTCCTCTTTCTCCATTTCCATACTTCTTCAAGCTGTCCTCACCAAAAACCTCTCTCAAGAAAGAATGCTTCCTGATTACATTTTCGAAACAAGAGACAAACAAAATGCAAAACATGCGCGAGAAAGAGTTCTTGGAGTAAGAAGAGCAAAAGTCGAGCAACAACACCAGACTCGTTTGATTAAAGGGAAGCTTAATACATAATAATTAGGTATTAGAGGTTGGTATTGACTATAATGATTGTCTAAAAGTCGATTATTGAAGTGATAGCACTCTGTCTTGTTGTTTTGATAGTGCTGGTAACTGCATACCTGATTGCCAAGAAATGTTGTGCTGAGACTCATTAGCCACGTCAAATTCTGAATGAGGAGAACGACTTCAAATGTTAAGTGGAGGAGAAGGACCAATGGTATTGCAAACAATTTTAAAAATATGGAAATTCTGTATCACTTAAGGATGGTCCAAAACGGGCATAAAAGTAAGTTGACCATTTTGAGCTTTGATTATCATCTAACTTTCAGAATCTTCATTATTATCCATGCATAGAATTCAAAAAGAGGTTTCTCCTTAGCCACAGCTCGTAGCTAGGGAGATAGGCAAGCTTAACAGATACATTTAATCTACGAAGCCCTTCTTTTAAAACATTCAGAACAAAATCAAGACCAGAGTTATGTCACACTATGTCCTCTTGGAAAGTACTTTAGCAGTGATCTAAAACTTGCTCAAAAAATACTGCTAAACGTTATAGTTGCTGAAATAGAAATTTGAAAACAGTAAGTCGATTATGGATGTCAACCAAGAGATAAACGTTTACTCGAAATTCAAGCAGTAGCTCACTCTCTAAATAAATCGCAGTATGAATCAAATCGAGTCGATTCGAAAAGAAAACTCTGAGGCCAAAGAAAAAGTCTTTGAAGATAGGAAAAAATTAGAAGAAATCAACAGATAAAATATTGAACTCACAATAATGCTCACTAGGAATCGTGATCCACCCCTGATTGAACTAAAACCATCATCATCACCAAAAATACCTCTCCCTCCCTAATTCCCCGAACTAGACCGCGAGATTGAGATCTAGCAAGCAAAGCAACGCAAACTTAGATCTCGACTCCGTGAGAAGAAAGTACAAGTTGAAACATTTTGTTAGTAATTTGAACTTTGCATCGAGAGTCTAAAAAAGCACTTGATCAGCAACCAAAAGAAGGTAAGATAAAGAACTCTTAAGGGAACAATGTTCTTTAAGCTTTTAGAAAACGATATTCTCAAAAAATCAAAATCCTACGGCTCCCTTGACCTTTCTTCGCTTAGCCAGGACCTTGCTAGCAAGAACCTTATGTTTGGTAACCTCAAACAAAAACTAAGTCGTTACCAAAGGCTTAAATAGCAAAGAGAGGATGACATTTAAGTTTCATGGGAGCGATTCAAACAATTCTAGCCCTTACAATTGATGGGGCTTATGAACTTACAACCTCAATCCTTTGATAATATAAATGGGTAGATCATAAATCGAAGACATTGCCTGATGCAAGCAATCAAAGGTTGGATCAAATTTATGAGCTGAGTTGATTGAAATACCATAAAAACATTGATTAAAATCTTATACAATTTACTCATATGCGAGTACATATCCGATACTGCATAATGAGCACAAATCAGTTATAACCACCCATCAATATAACAGATTCTTTTGAGCAAGTAAGGGTTTCTACACGTCGTGACACATATGAAAAGTATCATCATCTTTCGATACTTACTTTTTGAATTTGGGAATTTCCTTATCTTTTCAATTAAATAGAAGCTGTCAAATCGATCGAAACTTCTTTATGCAATTTTGCGGATAAAAAAGGATGATTATCATAGGACTTATAGCTTG
>QQSS02204847.1:0-24438 GCA_003687565.2 Craspedacusta sowerbii
TTTTTAAGTCTCCGTCTAGACGAAACTCAAAAAAGACCCGTTTGAGACATCTCAGATACGTCTTTTGCCGGCTGGGATGTGAAATTTCTGAGTGGTGGACCAACATTATAAGACGTTTTCTACTTCGTCTAGCAAAGAGATTTGCTACTGACAGACATTGCAGCTGAGATCGATTAGGTACCGAACCGTTTTTTGCAGCTCATAGGGTGTCGGGGTGGTTGATCCTGCATAATCATTGTACTTGTTATGTAGTTTTACTTTGCAAATACGGAATTGCACTTAAATATCATCAGAATTTTAGTTGTTGCGCTACTCCATACTACCTTTGAACATTAGTCTTCCCCAATGACCATGTACCAACTTCTCAACTCTAGCATGGAGCATTACGTAGACCGAAATGACTTACCAGAAGTCCATGATGCATTTCAGAAAAGGAAAAACAATTCGACACTATAGCGATCTTTAGAGCAATGCTTCAAACACTTTTGCTTGTCGTCTTGGTGTCTTCTCTTTGAATTTCTCGCAAAATAAGAGTGGACTCTTGTGTCCGGACGAGAAAGACGTCCTAGATTGGTGATGACAATAAGACTTTGATTTTTTTGTTGCTGTTTCTCAGCAACTTGTCCAAGAATTTTACGATGAAAAAAGCTTTGCAGAAGCTGTAGAGGACGCCTATAAAACGTTCCTAATATCGAGGCTCAACTTTTACTTTATCCCAAGAACACCCTTTTATCACAATGTTGCAGTAGTTTTCCTCCACCTCTCTCGAATTCAAAGCATTCAAATCCGAGCGTAAACCACTTTGAAGGTAAATAGTCGTAACTAGTAAATAGAAAAAAGTCTACATTGATAATATGGTAATCTCCTATCTGAAAGGCAAAGTTAGATTATTGCTCGATTATAAACAGGCGAACAAAATGACTGCATGAACCAGCCGTCAGTAACTGCCTCCATACTTTAAACGCGCTCCAGTTTTAGCGTTCATAGAGGGTCACTATTGGCACTGACATCGCGTACATCCAATGTCATGGCATTTCATGGCTCGACCCACGTTTTGAGTTCTCTTTTAAGCTATCCCTTGGTCTTCTTGGTGTTTCGAGCAGAGGCGCTCGCAAATAACCATGTGGAGTGGAATAAAGTGATCCAACTTTACCAAAAACCTTTTCTTTTCTTTATAAAGAAGCACATCCTTGAGAGCGTCGCAGATGATTCATCGGAATGGCATTCTCGCTACGATCTTGACTTTCTATGTGATCTTATACTTGGTGACGTTGCCTGGATTTCACCTTCAAGCGGACGATTTGCATCAGGGAAGGGATCGCATTGAAATTCCAGTTACACAATCCATCTTCATAGCCGAGGAATGATTTTGAAATCGCTACAACCGAGAAGAAAGGCTTGTGAGGATGAGTGTTAGCGATCAACTTACAGAAGTATCGGTTTCAGGACCTTCATGAAACTAGCATCGACTTAAGCTGCAAAGTTTTACGCAGCCTATTTTGATTGCGTGCTTCCGGTAACTTGACCCTTGACAAATCGAACCAAACTTTCATAATTACCTTCAAGCAAAACGTGCAAACGCTTCTGTCATTTTAACTATATACAATTTGCTTTACTTGGCTTACACGGGCTTACTTGTCGTGGTGAATCTTCTGATCGTGGATTTTTTGTTAATTTTTAAATATTTTTTGATGTCTCACTCCTTAAATCATAGCCTACACCAGTGTCATATGATCATATGATCTAGAAAAATCTAGAAACATTTATTCTGGGACTGGAAAGCTCTATTTCACAGTGCATTACGGCGATCTACCCTCTATACACGCTAGCACACACACAGACTCGCGCAGCCTATATTAAGGAATTGGTCACCCAGACGTCCTTGCCGCGCAACCTCGGATGCACCTAAGGAGGGCATAAATCTACCGTTTTCTCCCCAATAAGCGGCTCATTGCAATCGGTCTGATGTTACGTGAGTTCGTAGCAGTTACGCTTACAAGATGGCGACCGGTCTGTAGTCGTTACTGATGGAGAAGCTTTGGATCGCATGTTGTTTATTTATTTATGCATTTGTTGGCTATATCCTAGTGACACCCCAAACCCAAACTTTAACCATAATACTAATCCTTACTCTAACCCTAACCCAAACCCTTTCTTTAACAAGCTCCAGCAATCCTCAGGCAATAGAAATTTTTTTTTATGGTAAGGGAATTTATTCGAAGGCAATTAGTTTTTATATCCTGGCGTGCCGCTGCAGCCATACTTAAACGTTGACTGAAGGTAGCGCGCCCTCTTGACAAGGAAGGCAGCTGGCATAAAGTATAAATAAACTTTTATAACCTTCACTACTTGCTTTGGCCTACTACTACACCGTCACCACCGGCAGCGCGAATGTTCTTGTTGATATGTCAAGATGATCTTGATGTTCTTCTTCTTCTTGAAACGGGAACTATTATTTACATAGAAATAGGATGTAACTACTAATATTCAGAATGTGTCCAACTTGGTTGGTAATTATCTAATCGTTTGCACAAGTGTGTGATTATCAATCAACAAACATTTTTTTCCGCATCAAACGTGCCCAACTTGGCCAATTCGACCCTTCTTTGTTCATGGGGGTTTGTCGATACTGCGACAGAGGGATTTCGAACACTTGTCTAACTAAGCTAGAGTTGGTTTATAAACCTCTTCATTCTTTGTACAAGTGTGTGACAATCTAATTACAATCGTCTTCCACACCGAACGCTTTCAGATTCGGACAGTTCGACCCCTTGTTTATTCATACAAGTTTGTCCCTGAAACAGAGTGATTTCGCACTCAATGACAGTTTTTTTTCCACCACGACAGGCGCCAAAGACCATGTAAATCTTCTATTCTGTAACAAGCGTATTGATTAGGGACATGTAATTGCAAAGTCGTTGGCAATTTCAATCGCCATTCTTATTTCAATTCCAATCACAAATTCATCTGCTTAACTTGCATGGAAATTTTAAAAAAATCGATAAGTTATTTTGTCTGACAAACAAGAGACTGCGTAGAGTGACGTGAGTTATACCTCCCCATCTTCTACATCTCAGGTGACAGCTTTTGTCTATATTTCATCGCTGTCAAAGGAAAAGGTCTCTTCTTCATAGAACTCACTCTTGGGTTTTAGTCAAACATGCCTAAAACACCTCGAGAATGCAGCAACGCTACCAGCCATTCTTTCATGAAACGCCTAAGACACTATCAGATTCAGATATCAGAACACTTCTCAAATTTATGCATGGAGGCAGCCGAAATCATTGGCAATGATGCCAGCAACATTTATGAATGGATTAAGAACATGAACATGTCGGAATACCTCGTTCAAAAACCAGTAAACATTTGTATCCAAACAATGAAATACTTCTCTGGCCCCAGAGACAAGACTTGGGCAGCTCCCAAACTTATGAATTGGTAGAAAATTTGTCATCTGATTTGCTATGCCTGCGTTGAGAGTGACAAACCAGTTTTATATGTGTAAGCTAATTTGTAGCTGTGAACACTTGAGAAAAAAAAATTGCGATGTTTGAAAACCAAATCATTATTATTAAACTATTACTAATAACTTTCAAACGAAGAATAAAGTTTTAATTTGCCAGACATGTTTCTAACACAGCCATTGTCATTCTGAACTGCGCAATTCAAAAAAAAAAAGAACGTAAATATATCAGAGGCTTGGACACTCCAATATGTATTGAGTATGAAAGCTTGCTAAAAACTTCTAAACTGAAACGTCCCGAGGCGAAGAGACGTATAAACGCCAAATAAGTAAAGAACAACTGAACACCCACTGAAACACTTGTTGTACACAGACCCGCGACAGGAACAAGAAGGGGGAAGGAAAGAAATAGTTGTATGGAATGACTAAGAGAAAAGTGAAAAATTGTGAATAAAGACTAGGATGCATCTGTTGGGAATCAGGTCATGTGGTCTCATTGACACACACAACAGATGTGCAAGAACTGGTCCAAACGGTGAAACCTTCACAACTCCGTCAGTTTGATTGCAAATGTTATATTTAAGCAGGAAATGAGTTTCAGAAGTCACTCGTATCAGTCTTGGATGCAAACCAATTTGTCAGACCTTTAAGTTGCTCCTACTGGCTTTCAATAGCCTGCATAAAACATCTTAGTTCAGACCCATGTTTACAGAATCTGAGAATCAAGAGCAAAAAATTCTTCTTCATAAATTCTTCTGCAATTCCAAGTAGATTCATGTTAGGGGTCATCCATAAAAGACGTCCACAAATTTTTGGCTAATTCTTATCCCCCTCTCGCCTTATCCACTTTGATCCACTTTTGACTGGCCCCCTACCCGCTCCCCTGTTGTGGACGTCCACAAGTGGCAAAAACGTTTTATCCTTAAAAACTTACTGACCTCATATGTCATTTTACGATACCAGGTGATGGTTAGACATCGAACATTATTATTGACGTAAAATTTCTCTACATCAACACGTGAGATACCAAGTTTAAGCAAATGATTATGATGCGGAAACAAAATTCTTCAATAAAGTTGCGCTAATATTGAGATATAAAAGACTGGACTGAATGTTTAGCAGCAAAACTCATATACACGAGAAAAAATTACTAATACAAGAAGACAAGAAGAATTTTCGGAAACCACAAAAATTGATGTTAATGTCTGGCAACCGTCTTTAAATTTTCCGTGATAAATCTGTAAAACTATAAAATACAGAACAGGTATTGAACCACCACGCAAATATTAGCGACACGGAACACTCAAAATAACGCTTGGTTAGCACAAAGTAAGATATCATAACGGTGCCAAACCTAATTGCACATTCAATCACTACTAGCTCAAAAAGTAGAAAATTCAGATTGTAGTTATTCAAATAAATTGGGTATAAGGACGACATCTGTTGTCGAGTCACCTGCTGAGTCAGTCTGAATACTTGGCTTCTCAGCTGCCTCTTCACTGCTCAGTCACGAAGTAGCGATGATGAACAATTTCATGCCTATTGATTGCCACTTGCGTTGGAAAATATTTGTCACAGGAACAGATTTTCTTGTGGATTTTCCCAGCCACATATGGACAATACAGATCAAAAGGCACGCTATTGAAATTGTGACGAGGTTCCAGCCCACTCACTTCAAGCCTCTGGAACAGCGATCCGTATGCACCGCTGCCACTCCCGATAGCCGCAGCAACGATGCCTCCTTCATAATGGACGAAAGGTACCGGTGCTGGGATGAACCAATTGGGAACCACTTCATTGTTGTTGGTTCGTCTATGGCCGCAGCAGGTTTTGCCAATGCACTTAACAACCTGCAAGAAATTCTGCGACTGCTGCACATGTTTCCAACACCATTTTGCAGTGGGAGCTGAAGGTGTGGTGCTCGTGCTGAGTGGTTCAATATACTGTGCATGCACGTGAAAGCCGTCAATGACAGCCTGACTCCAAACCTCAGCCAGTATCTCTCCGGCCTTTTTGAAGTTGGCTTTCTCCAGGTCTGCATCTGTCGTCTTACCACGGCGATCTAAGAGAGATCCAAAATGGTTCCAGAATAAGCCCAGACAGATCACGAGACAATGGACAGGTGCATGACATGCAATAAACAAAGCATCGAGACTGTGTTCCGTAAATAATTTACACGCAGCATTCAACGTTTTTGGATACCGTGGGTTCTCATCGGGGCCACCATCGACGGTAATGATTATGATGGGATTCACTGCTCCAGCGTTACTACCTGCGACATCATTGAAGCTGTCAAGAGAAAGTAATGCATTAAAATCTGCGGCATGTGTGGCAGCGCTACTGCTGGTCGTGTTTACCACTCCTGATAAATATTGATGTCGGTCCGGAATATGTCACACGACCAACCTTAATAACACATCCAGCATAAACTAAAGGTATCAATTTATGCTTATCTGGAACTACCCAGTCGTGGTCCGGCAACTGAATATCGATTTCATACACTGTGAATTAGACAGGCTGGTCACTGGCGTGAATATAATTTCGCGTAGATAAAAATCTCACATGTCCTCATCCATGGATGCTCACTCCACACAACCAATATTAACCGCCACGGTTAATATTTAATTGCAATTTCAGTAACAATCCAAGACCTTCGAATGCACTTTATTTGCCACACATTACTACAGAGGAAACAAAAATGAAAGTCTAAAACTCACCACTATAATTTCTTCTACACTGGAACCCGCTGCATCTATTTTACGATGGCTCACGGCATACGCGCTCAATATATACAGGTCGCCATCCCATGAATCTTTTGTCATTTTGTGTGGGATCCGTTGCTTTCATAATCATACTTTGCATAATAACGGCATCGTGAAAATACTGGCCGTTGAAAACGTCGCATAAATATATAATCGTCTCCGCAACAAGCGGCGTGCTCATCTAAGATAACGCGAATATAAAAACAAAGCCCGTTTATGCAGGGCATGATCGCAAAATTTCCTCCACAGACAGGGATCTAAAAAGCTTAATAAAGCTGACATGGTTTATCTGATATAATTGAAATGGGAACTGTACGGTTCACTCTGCCCCACTCTCAAGCCGATTTGCCCACAAAAAAATTCGCAATGCACAACAGTGATAGTTTAGGGAATATTCCATTGCATCGCGTTAGTAAATAGTCCTAATCGAGCTCCCCTAATAAGGACATCCGCACATATTACGCTATATTTGCGAATGGCTCCATTATGGCTGTTTAGAGACATTGATGCCCCGAAAGCTTCTCCTCAATATGCGTAGGTCCAAATATTACTTGACGAGAATAACTTAGGTGCACTTTTACACAGGAACAATGTATTTGCTTTACTGAAGTCACTCAAAATTCGAAAACCAACCATGCGAGCGCCAACAGACAAGTAATGAAACGGCTTGCTGGATATCGCAATCCTACCCAGCACGTAGACTTCTGTACGGCACACATATCCCTTATTCCCAGTTTGTTTTTGGATGGCGAATTATAACGAACTAAACAAAACATCTGCTCACACGAACGCTTCGACCCTCCTTTTTATGGAGAGTTCGATCATGAGACTTCAAGGGTGTTTCCTGAAATATTTGACCAGTTCAATTAAGATCAGACTGGAATAGTTTTAAGACGAAGCCTTCGCATAGCGCCTCTACCCTGTTCCTTTGGCAGTGCAAGTCTCATGCGAATTCTTATACTTCGTATTGATGCGCGAATGAACCAGATCGAATTCGCTGTTAATTTAATAAGAAACGCCATATTTATGAAGTCCGAAAAATTGAGCAACACATTGTGATGTGGACGTCCACTCTAGCATTTACCCCCTCCCCCCTTGTCTACTTTTGTCCACCTTTGGCAGGACCCCCTCCCCCTGTCGGGTGACGTCTTTTATGGATGGCCCCTTACTGCAGCTGACATACCTTTATAAGCAGCAGAGGCAAGCTTTTGTATGTGTTATTTTCCATTAAGAGTCTGCGTATTTAAACAAATACCTAACAAGCAGCCATGTTGTCACCACTCGCCAAACGGCCAACTGTCAATTGATCTCTAACAATCAGTCAATACAAATGCACACAACTTATCGTGAAGATACCGTGCTACTGCCTATTATATAAAATACACGTGGAATTGTTGGTGTGCATGTGGCATTTTTCTAAGCTCAAGTGACCAAACAGTTTTGAATAATTCTTCTTTCTTTAATGCATCTCTATAGTTCCCTTTGCAGGCGGTGTGTAGGATGTTTTTTTTTTCATGAAATTTCTGATTAGTTTCAAAGACTAGTTAAAATATGTTTGGCAAATAATTGAGACTAAATTTGTAGTACATAAGGTACTCAATAAGGTTATGCAAATAATTTTAATATAGGTTTTCTGCTTCCTGATGTTCAGTGTTTGGGGGCTGCTCCAGAGATGCTTTAGATGCATCAGTGCTATTTGTCTCGGCATTTAGAGAATTTCCTTTTGAAGGGAGTTCATTGTGTCATGTGATTTATTGAGTTTTACATTTATTTTGGGTTGTTAGATGTTTTTTATTAAGTTAGTTATTTATGCTTACAATTATGCATCTGTAGAATTTGGTCGCTACATGCTGCTATACTTTTTTTTCAGAGTTGTTTCAGTACATCTCTAAATTGTATTATCGATTTACTGTCATTCGTGGATGTATGATGTTAAAGTTCAGCCAGGTGTAGCCACTTGTTATTAACTGTATGAATGAGTTAAATTGAATCTTTACCCCAGTGCTCAGCAAATCAACTCCAGTGTTGTTGTTTTTTCGGTTAACTATTATGAACTACTTCTTGACTGTCCTACCTTGCCATTTGCATTTGTAGCATACTGATTTTTTGCCTGCCAATATATGAAAACCACTATGGGCAAAACCTATACAAGACACAATAAATTTAAGACTTGTTGATAAGCTTTTGCTGTTCATGGCGCTATTATTTTAAAGGAACAGAATGGACAGCTTGAATCTGCAGAAACACGTTTGTTTGGTGATAAATGATGTTGCAGCTGCTGGTTGGTAAGTGTTTTTAACCATTTACTGATTTAAAAAGCTCTTTATTGTAAATAAAGATTTTGGGGAACTGCAGTTTTAGAGCCTTTAACCTAACTGTGACTCCTTGCTCTCATGTTGATTTTAGTCGAGCATTATTGGGGCTGCACCATTGCTCCGCAAGTTCCATTGAAAGCATTGCCTTTGTTGAAGGGCTCCCCACTTGCTCTGGCCTTGTAAATGTTGAGGGAAATGCTATGCCTGGATTCTTTAAAGTTGATTTGCCGGCTAAAGAGGTATGTGAAGGCTGCAATGTATTGTGGTAAGTTTGGATTATCTTACATTTTCTATTCGTGAACTGGCCAGAAATTTTGTCTAAAGTAATAAACAAAGCATTGTCAGCAGACTGTTTAATATAAAGTTGCAACTATTATATAGATAGTTGATTCATCTTGCCAAACATTCTCACTGGTATTTGAGTTAATCATGCGCTTTGAATACTCATTGCATGTTCCAGTGCAATTGAGAAAGCACTGGTAGTACAGTATTACACTAACACTGTATTGGCACATCCAACCCTTCATCTTGTATTGTTGAAAATGACTACCCAATTTCAAGCAGTAGGCATTTATGTTGGCCAAATTTCATGACATTCCCTAGCTGTTTTGGTGATGTTTGGTATGTCATCCACATGATTCTAGTAGATAGCAAGCAGAATACCATTCTTAAGTTTCAGGTAATTAGACTCTTGAATATTAAATATTTCATAACTTTATCTGCTTTTGTTTCCTAAGGTTTAAATGCTTGATTCAAACTTAAGTTCCAGGCTTCTTGCCTGCACAAAATCTAGTTTGACAACAAGTAGGCTTCCCTACGGAATTGATGTTGAAGGCACTTCTTCAAGTGTTTTACATTATTTCAGCCTTGAATCTGCATCTATTAATTATATGTAGTCAATGTTGAGCTCAGTTTTTTAAGGGATTTATGTCCAGGAGCTGTCCTGTAACAAAAAGAATAGCTTCTACTTACTTAGCCTACATGACAACTGGTTCGTATGTCAAAATCCACCAGCAAAATTGCCTCTGTCATGCTTTTGTGTCATGGTGATAGGCTTGAGTCCTTCATTTCCTGTCAGAATGGGCTGCGGTTTTTGGTTAAAGTAGACACATGGGCACCTCAGCACTTGTTAATTAAGCTTATCCAAGTGCTGTGCCATATTAACTTCTGATTTGTTTAAACTAAGCACTTCTTATTCGAATCCTGTGTTGTCTTTATGTTCTGAACCAAGTGATAGTATCTTTGGGAATGCCAACTTAAGTGCAATAGTAAATAACACGACCTTACAGTCCCCATTGTGGCTTTGAAGAAGCTATATTTTCGCCACCACTGTGCTTTTTCTATGGTTGATCTCTTTATTGATGTCAGCCACAAAGTTGTCTAAGCTGTTATTTCAAAGACTATTATTTCTCATCAGAGTCTTCTGAGTATGTGGTAGAGTCTGCATTTCTATTGCCTATCTACCGGAGCACAGTACCTAATCAAATTAAGTATTAATGTATACTGTATAATGTAATTTTCTTATTCTTTTTAGTATGTTACTTAATCTGTTTTTTTTGTCTGTCTAGTTTGCGTTTGCTTAATTTTATTTGCTTATTTGTTTACTTTTGTGAAATAGTTTTTTTTGTACAGGTGTCGTTTTCCTAGATAATCTTGTGGAAGTAGCACATAAATTCCTTTTGCTTAAGCATTTGCCTTAATCATTTTTCTTGCCTTAACGCGTGTCTAAGGTTAATGTGTTGAACTTTGCACCTTTGATAGAAATAATATTTAATCAACTAATTGCGAGTAGTGTTAATGGTTAAGTAGCTGGTGATTGAATATTGGGTACCAGCAGTGCACCGACTGGCAATAAGGTGCATTTTATTAATAGTCAACATTTGAATTCAAGGGCTCATTTTCATCATCAAAGCTGCCTACATTTTTGGTTGTTGCATGTTTGCAGTCTATTTCCTTTTGGCTTAATTACTTTAGGTTGCACTTGTTCCTTGCGTGTATATAAGATGCCTCTCGTGCAGCTATGTTGTTTTATGGCTCTTTAGATTAGAATCTGAAGTGCTTGTTGTGCCTCCCTACTTTATTTCCAATAGTATTGCTTTTTGTCTAGTGTAGTGCATAGAATTTTCACGATTTTTAATCATATCTTTTAGTTTAGCCAGTCGACTGCAGTTGTTGATCCTTTAAATGTTTTAACAAATTGCCCTTCAGTGCGAGGAAAGTATTTTATCGATGATTGTGTTCTTGTGGCCCTGTGCTGTTGATGCACATTTGTGTTTTCACGTATCTGCAGGCCTTCCGTAAGTGATTTTTATTTGTATCTACATTCACACCATGTTTTTAGGCTACAATGTTGGCGCTGAATTATGACTTAAATGGATCGCTACTCTTCCATGTAGTTGTTGATAGGCTGATTCAAAAGTTCAGAGAGAAGTGAGTGCTGTGGCAAGTAACATGAATTTTATGATGAGTTATTTTGTAATGTAATTGCCGACGTGAACGTTTACCGGGAATACTGGGTTTCCATTTCCCTAGCTTGTCTGCGTGAACAGGTAGCTCAAGCGTTAAATATGGAAAGATAACCATGCCAAAAATATATATATGACCTGCACTTACTTGAGATGTGCGAAATACAATAGTCTACAGCCAGTTGATACTCGCTTTCTGCAACGCGGTAGACTATGGAGTAGGCGATATCTTAAAGTAATAAGAGGGAGTAACCGGATGTGGGCATTTTAAGGCTTGTTCTTCCTGGTCACGGTAGTTTTTAATACATGCGAGGAACGGATATTTTTGAAAAGGTGGCAGGAGGGATCGAAATAATACTTTATTGATTTTTCTGGTTCACTTACCGGCAGTATTATACCGATAGAGATAGCAAGGGAGGGAGTCCAAGAGAGTATTAATAGAGAATGCATTTAAAAATTGTGCGAGGTATGCCCTGAGTATTTACCTGTTGATTATGAGGCATCACTCGTTATTAGTCAAGCAATAACACCTAGTCATGGCTTCTATGTGTTATCGGTGAGAATACTTTTCTTGTCAATTTCGTACATGCTGTCCAGTAGGGTTGGTTGGCCAACTAAGCATCTGTGCTTGGTAACCGTGTTTAGATGTGCTCGTTATCTCTTGTTCAGTTTGGTATCGTCTGTGACGGTAGTGGTCGCTGTTCACGTTAAAGGGAGAGACGTTGGAATGGTAGTGGAGGACGTGTACGAGTACAACTTGAATAGTCCGTCCGGTGAGTGGAACTTTGCATGGCTCTTAGTTCAGACACTGGTCTGTAAATGGGACGCATGGACAGAACAAGACATATTGCCCGGAAAATAGTGGTGCAATTTGTGTATAGCAGGTTAATTTTTGCGTCTATCCTGCAAAGGTACCATCTTTAAGTTTGCATCGTGAGGAACGATTTGACTAAGAGTGATGATAGATAATATACGATAATCAGAATGAACTGGCGTTTTATATAAGAAGATATAGCAGTGTCTGCGTTGTACATAACGGAAATGTTCATCCGTGAATTTCTCAAGCAACCCAACAAGGTTTTGATACTAAAACTACGAATATATTTTTAAGACAATTCGAGGAACAATTTTCAATGCTGAAAATGTCGGTTTCTTTCGTACATAATATACTTGAAAGGAACCTTGGTGGCGTTTACTTGATGATTCAATTGATTACCTATTCGAATCCGTTTTCTCCGCTTATCTGCGTAGACGAAACTAACCCTATCTGTCTTTCAATGCTGCTATTCGTACTTACTTATTCCAGGTATGTCGGGTTATGCTAAGGGGGCAGTCTGAGCAAATTCATTCCATTGGATGCTCCTTAGCATTACACTTTCCGTGATGCAAACTTGGCTCTGTTAGTAATGGAGTGTATAAAGCCAGACAGTAGTCGAATAAAAAAAAATTCATAACTTTGCCAATGCCTATGGTGCTGTATTTAAAAAAGGGCAACTCAACTGAGATGTGGAATGTAATGCTGTAATTTTAAAACATGCCACTTAACTTATATGATATGATCGCGTCTTGACATTACCCCATAGAGAAATTATCTAGGAATCTCTGATGAAAAAAATTCCGCTTTGAGTTAGCAAATTTTTTTATCTAGTGTTACTTGCTTTCATTTGCGCTTACTCTTACCTGGCACCTTGCTCTTTGGCCGATAGGCTTGCAATCAAGTTTACTCGTGTTTGCTAGCCAGATAAACGTGTGAGTGGGGCTTGTTTCAGGGGGTTTTACTTTGGATATTTCTTGCTTTGGCTACTAGAAATAAGCGGAAAAATTGTGCTGTTAACGCATTTGAGACGTACCAAGTAAGAAAAGCAAGGCACACCTGAGATTCTTTGGATTTGACTGCCAGAGTGTTGAGTGAGATTTACCCCGGGCGAACGCCAGATTCAAGCGCGGCTTAGCCCGACGAGCTGCTGATCTCAGACGGCCTTTTCCGTGTTTTGCTTTTTGTCGATGTCTTGCATCCTGCCTGAGAAGAGTTGAAATGAGCGGCTGTTTTTATCCGCTTGTACTATTCGAACTTTTGGAACAGCCGCGCAGAATTGCTCATAAATGTATATTTTTCAGGCGTTTGGCATGAAGGCGAAAAATGAAAGTGCTAAGCTTAGCTCTGGCGCCCATCTATTCTGTTCCTAATATAAAGAAAGCATAGTTCTCGAGTTCGAACTGTTACGTATGTTGTTATTTTTCAATCAGATAAGCGAAAATTGCAAGAAAATTGAATTATTATCTACTGGGGCACAATCTGGTCGTATTACAATTTATATTGCATATTGCTCATGCCCATTGTACACTTAATTAACTTTGCTCAAGTATTCTACAGAATTTTTAGGGGATTAAACTTACGTTACAATATATTAATGTTTTTAACTTCGGACGTCAAAATCTCCTGTCACTGTTACTATCATGTCCAAGTGAGGGCAGGTATCGAGAAAAGATAAAAGCATCTGTTTGAGGACAAATAATGCTGCAGTTTCAGCACCAAGATTCACGTTGAGCTGGATTGAGAATCCTGAGGTCAGGCTACGACGTTAAATGCTACTGCAGAAAACCGTCATATTTTAAATGAAAGTGGCAGCACCAACCAAACAGCGTCAGCAACTACCTATGCCGGCACTGCTGCTTCATTCTTCCATGAACTTGATTGCAGATGTCTGCCAGACGAGCCGTACGCATTGTATCTTAATGATGCATCTCGAGATTTAAGGTGAGGACGCGAAAGGTGGCAACCATAGCGTCATTTGTGAGGTTCTTTTAATTGTTCCATCAGAATGTTAAAATGACTTTATTTTACTTGCTGACCACTGCAACTTGTGTTTGCTAGAAATTCTCTCTTTTCGCACAATCAGAATCCTGGTGTCGATGGTCCCGGACAACGTTGATCCTCGTCTTTTGTCAGTTTTTTTTTTTGTTGAAGTCCTGAATCAGGGCCACCCACTTGCAGTCCTTCATGTACGACTGCCAATCCTTTCGATATTTCAAGCTCTCGTTTATACGCTGCTCCTTGT
Organism: Craspedacusta sowerbii; assembly: GCA_003687565.2. NCBI lineage: Eukaryota > Metazoa > Cnidaria > Hydrozoa > Limnomedusae > Olindiidae > Craspedacusta > Craspedacusta sowerbii. The sequence continues at coordinate 14,065 of QQSS02204847.1, forward strand.
GAACGAGAGGGATCTTTGGTACGTACCAGTGTCTTGGATATCAAGAGTCAGTTGTTTGAGTTGGTCGTGCAGCATTGCTCGAGACCTCGGTTGTCAAGAAGTATTTCTGAATTTACGCCGGCGGAGGATCAGGGGAAACTTCTTCCATGGCGGCAAACGTGTGCCACTGTGGTATCAAATAGGGCAGCACCTCGGAAGCCCAGGCTATTTGCTTGTGGGCGCCGAAAAGGCTTCGTGTGGATATTTCAGCATTCGATCACAAAAATCACAGATTGCTTTTTTAATCCGAGTTACCTTGACTTGACTAAGGAGCAGCAGCCACATCTTGATTGCGTATTTAACTTTGAACATCGATCGGGTGCGATGCATTGCACCTGGGGCGTGAAATCTAAATCCGCAGAAGCACAACCGAAAGATCAAAAATCTCTCCGTATTTGTGGTTTTGCTGCTCAGATTCTAAATAAACACGGGAAATTTCCAGAATGTTAACGATGCCTGTAGAGACTCCACTGATGCGTCCTGATGGAGCTGCCAGGAAGCTGTTAAAATTCGGGAACTGTAAGGGGTCTTTCAACCTCTTGAAGATCCAGTCTGAACTCAAAATAACTAAGAATAAGATTAGCATTTCTTTACTACGTTTTCATTCTGTCTAAAACAGAATTTGTTCTTGGAGTGAGCACATTTATTTGGGCACGTCTTGGTGCAGTTGTTTCGTATGTCTGCCGTGAGCTTTCTTTTCTTCAAGTACGTAATCTGTTTCTTCTGCATCTCTTGAACAGACGGCGAGCCATCCTCTAAAATAGCAGGCTTAACCCTGTTATTAGGGTTTAGCACTTAATAGCAAATCGAACAGGCTTCCTCTTTCTGGCGCTTCAATTTTACCTCCTGCCTTTCTTTTTTATTCTGCTATTTTTTTCTTTTGCTTTCACCCTGTTCTGTGCTCTGCTAGCGCCTGGTCGACCTGTCTGCCTTTCAGAGAGTGGAAATGATGGCTGCTTTGGTATTTTAATTATTGCGAGTTCATCCGAATGGACGGTGTCAATTCGTAAGCTATTCCGGGAATTCCCCCTCCATCTCGGGTCCTGGAGTTGTTCTGGATTATGGTTCTGACGGCTTTTCCGTTCAGCAAATTTTGCTTCCAGCTTTCATCGCATCACATTCACTCAGTTGTGGAGATGCAGACAGTGACCTAAGGTTGGCAAGTTTAACCAAGAAAGTTAATATTTACTTGCCCTCTGGTCTCCATCGTAAACTTTGAAACAAGTAATATAAACATTAACTAATCTTTATCATCACTTGATATGACCTCAGTCCATTCAGTACGTATACCAGAACAAGTTACAAACTAACATAAATTCTGTTCATTATATTAAAGCATATCCTTAAACAGATAAAACACAACTAATCATATTACGGAGTACCGATGGACAAATTTTAAGGCCAGAGGAGCACTCCTAAACTTTCGTTATTTGTAAAGTTTTGTTGCAAATCATGTTTTTCCTGCAATTGGAACAGATTGAAAGGGTTTCCGATTCATTTTATATTTATTTAATTATTTATTTATTTATTCATTTATTTATTTATGTTTACCTCCGCGTATCTTGAATACTCTTCAAATGGATTCTAGCCTGTACGTCTTGAAGCATCCCCTATGGTAACTGCTATAGTTCAGTTAATACGGACTGTAAGCAGGATTCAATACTGACGCTTTGATCGTATTTGAGCCTGGCAAACATGAAAAGTTTCTTGCTCACCGCTTTTAAATTGCCATTAGTTTATTGCCTGTCATTTTGTAAGTTGATGAATGACTGATATGACTGGAACAACGAATAAGCTTGATTTTCTTTGAATGTTTAGAAGTTGACGTTCATGTGCTTGAAAAGATTATCTTTATTTTATTCTATATGATTTTTTGCTTCTTTTTAGAAGCAGGCTACCCTAACCTTCCAGAGGGAATATCCGTGGTTGACAATACTTTACATGCACTGATACAATATTTAATGGTAGGCCTTCTTGCTTGGTTTTGCTTGTATAGTTATCTGTCTTGAGTGTGCCTGTTGGTTGGGAGGGCATGTGTTTGCGACGCAACAGCGCGGTTTTTCAGCATTATCTAATGGTATTTGTTTGCATTTTTTTATTCGCCTTTGTTCGTCTAAAGATTAAACTTCGTAATTACTCAGTTGAATTTATTCCCATGTCTTTAGGGCCTCAGTAATTTTTGCTATGATAACCGATGTTTGGCGTTTTAAGATGGAGATTGCAATAAGTTTAGGGTCACTGGCAATTCCTATCTGTCGTGTCTTTATACTGAGTAGCAAATCATGCAGGCGTACTCTAAAAATTAATTGCGAACTTAATTCGGGGTCCTTACGGTGGAAGAGTTCGTGATGTAATAATTATTTTTTCTCAGGATCTTATATTGTTTGTTGGTTAGCTTATGGCTATCTCTGAATCTTCGTTGATTTAGTTTACTGAGACTTGGACTGTTTTTTTTTTCATGTCATTAAGCTCGTGAGTTTAGAATTCTACCATGTTTTTTGTAACGGCAACTTTATTTAAATTTTGATCTGACATCGATGATTCAATGGTTTCGTTCCAAGAATAGATCTTCAGGTTTTGTCGTCTCTCACAAGCGTAGGTCGAAGGCATCCCAAGCAAGTTCCTGCTTGTGCCAAGCTACAGAGTTAAGCCTGGCACTTGGCCCAACAGTGAAGATGGATCTTTGCAGGTAAGGGACCAATTTTGCCTGATGGCCTGCTAGTTACAGAGAGGAATTTGAAGCTGTGTCAAATCATTTGTCTGTCTGTGGCTGCTTTTAACGTCGGAAACTCTCAGCGTGTCACTCCATCTGCATCGTTTCGGAAATGCTCAGTGCTTTTTACTGTCTTGTGCTTGTGCAGGAGTGTTTTCGCAGAAGTTTGTAGATGGAGTGGATTACAAAATTTCAGTTTTCGTGATTTCGATGCAATCAAGTCAAATGAGCTGTAGCGTCGATTGTGGTTGGCAAGCTATGTTGTATTGAGTGCGTTGGTATAAAGCTTGGTTTGTAAATCTCTTCCAGGCTATTTCTGTAATTCAAGGAATTATGTCTCGACTTCTTGGCCTCGAGTTTAGCCTTAAAAAGTCTATGAAATTAGTAAGTGTTTGGGATTCTTTTCGTGAAAAAATGTAAGCTTCTATGAAGGCTTTTCGCTTCTCCGCATGACGGACCGCATACTTTGGGATGGACACTGTGCTATTTTCTTGCTAGCATTTCAATCTTGGCCATTTTGAGTTGTTGCGTCTGATCAGTAAATGAATGATAATTTTCGAGTTTGTTTTTCACTTTGGTTTCAATTGATTGCTGACGATCTTGCTACTTTTTGGCATGTCCTGTCAGGTTTCTTCAGAGTTAGGAACGTGAGAAATGCTTTGCCTATATGTTCCTTTCCAGAAATATTCCGTGATAGATGAACCTGCCTCTCTTCCTCCGTACATGTACCTGTGAGCCGAGTAGCATTAGATGCGAGAACAGGGAAAAATAGCTAAGAATCCTTCACGAAGAGCACTCTGTGGGATTTGAGCTCTAGCGGTAGCATTCTTGCGGCGACAGTCTTCTGGATGTGACCCTGGATGTGAAAGTTCGCACAAACTTTTAGACACTGGGAGAACCTGGGTTCTTTTTTTGTAACCATTGTGTTCCACCGTTAAAAAAATGTCGCCAGAGTTTTAGTCAAAGCTAGAAATTTTGTCGCAAGTGCTGCGAGCAGCAAGTTGTCAGTGCGGGCCGCACGTTGTCATTGCTGCGGGCCGCAAGTTGTCGATGTGGGCCGCAAGTTGTGTGATACCTAACATTAGTAACGTGCGCAATAGCCGATTTTTGTGGGCAATCATCTTTGTGTTAAAAGTTTTGTAAATCAAAGTTTAACTGTGCATGGGTATTTTTTTTTACTGTTTAGTAATGTTTGTAGATTATGATGTTGTTGCGTTCTTTTTTTTTTTTTTTTTTTTGCGACATCATGTTAAGCCGAATGCTCCTACTCTATAGTTTAATATTTCTACCATTTGATTGTGGATCATCTTTTCTTTTCAAACTTTCGCGTGTCAATACCGTGGGATATATGTGTTGAAGCAAACATCCTCTATGGTAAGGTTTTCATTGGAATGGGATGGAATGAATGTAGTGGAATGAGTGCGTAGTTTGAGTTTCAGTTCACAGCTTTCGTTTTAAGCTACTGTTCCTGGTGAGCACCTGTTAGCAGCGATGAGCCATACCTTTTTTTTTTATAGAAGCATGTACATTCATGTCACAATTGTAGTATCATTAGCGCTCCTGGTGAGGGTCGGTGAAAGTCACGATGTCAAGGATGACCGTACAGGAGAGCCTATGCAAGAAGCCAAGCCAATTGTTACAAGCTCTTCTGGACCTTCCCGGCGTGACCTTTGTATCCTTGCGAAGGATTTCTAAGGGATTGCATATTTGAAAGCAGTCTTGTGCGATATATAGTCGTGATATACGCGTTACTTCTAAGTAGCAGTGTGCTCGTTCAACATGAACCTCTTCTCCTTAACTACCGTCAGATCATTATGGGTTCAAGGTGAAGCGAGCGGAACAGATAGAAAGTGTGAAGAGAATACTGGCTTTAAACGACTTGACTAAGCAGAAGCAGCTTATCAAAATAGTGTTGGAAAAAATCTTTCAGGTAAACCATATTATGCTTGAGAAGGGTTTAAATTTTCTTTGTAATTCCGATAGTAGTGAACAACTTGGTGGGTTGCGCTAGCGGCATTCTGACGGGCGATATTGTGTTGCTGGGTATCTTTGACGAGCGTTAGTTAAACTCCGACGTTTTTGCGTGCGGCATGTTCTACATGACTGGCATAGGTGTTTAGATGGATGGTCGACTCTCGGTTTGCAACCTAAAAGCGCTGAATGGTATCTTCTTAGATCTATAAAGCTTAGCTCGTTCGCAACTAGTCGGTCAGCCGGGATAATAGGCAGACAGTACAGTGCTTTCACTTGGGTACGACTCCACTGTGACTGTTTGAGATCTACTTTAGTTCATGGGCGGAAGAGTGACGCTTGGATGGGAGCGATGGAAAACTTTAAAATCATCCTTGGGAGATATTGCGTTCTTCTGCGGATGCGGGAATAATCGTTGACGAAGAATGGATATTAGGTGGATCTGCGGCTTCGTTCTTAGAAGATGTTTTTAGTATAGCAGGTAGTTGAACACCTGAAGCCGTATTGACAGCCAGTGGTTTGTTGTGCGGCTGTGGCGCGTTTGCGAACGTTGCTTATAAATTTGACAGCCCATGACGCAGCCTATGCAGTCGCCGATAGTGCCTTACTGCGTGGCTAGAAGGTCGTGCATGCGATTTATTCATGAACGCCCTTGCTTTGTTTTTATACGTCCATGTATACGTCCATGCTTTTACCTGCCTGGCTATATGTAGGTTCCGTTGTATAACGATTTTGCCAGGTCTGCTAAAGACAGGGAAGGTTGGTTTGCGAGTGAGAAATGTAAATTCCGATTAGGTCCTCGGTGCAGCTCATTTGAGTGTGAAGGAAAGTGGGTACGTGCCGGGAGAAGAGTTTCCTTCGGAGCAAAAGTATTTAGATGGTAAGTCGTAGTTTGATTCTTCTTTTTTGTTTTCTCAGGGATGATGTGCTTATTATTGTTGTTTTTAGAGTCGTTGTGCGTTGCTAGTGTTGTTCAAAACTGGCCGCAAGTTTGCGCATGTGCTCGTTTTCGTGCAAAACTATTGCAAAACTATCTTATGCGGTATGGTTGGTCTTCCCTAGGAAAGGACCGTGATCTCATGGATTTGCATTTGTTACTTCAAATTGCATGGTCTGAATGCTCTCCATCTTATTGGATCTGATCGCATGAGCATCGCAGCTATTCCTTATCCATGAGCTGAGAACTTAGTGTTGCGTCTGCCCTGTAAGAACTACTGGAAAACTTCGGTTGCCTTTTAGCTTTGGGTCATGTGTTAGAGAACGTCGCTTTCTTCGGCGACTTGCTGCTTCGGTTACCCGACGTCACTCACCAGGTAACTCAATAGTAGTTGCTCGCAGTTCTGCAAGCATGATGCGCTCGCTTTGGCGCTCGTTTTATGTTATCATCTCGGTTATGAGTTTTTATAAAGGGTGCTTTGCGAATCCGTGTAATTTGTAACTCATTTGATCGCCTACCATCCCGCCATGCTACTGAAACGATACACTGCTTGTTCATTTAGGATATTTTGCCGACGACTTCATTTTAGCCAGTCGTTGTAAGAATAGGTTGTCGCTGTGCTGCGTGTCTGCGGCACGGTTTGCTGATATTTCGTGCGGTGTTTCGTTAGTTTTTGTGTGGGGTTGGCTTGTATCTTGTGCGGGGTTTGCTTATATCTTGTGCGGGGTTTGACTATATCTTGTGCGGGGTTTGCTTATATTTGGTGCGGGGTTGGCTTAATCTTGTGCGGGGTTTGCTTGTATCTTGTGCGGGGTTTGCTTGTATCTCGCTGTTCGTAGCTGTACGACAAGCAAAAAGACTGGCAAGTTCTGATGAGTTGGGGGATCATGTTTGCCAACGAGACGGGCATTTTCGATGGAAAGAATCTTGAGCTTTTAAATTTGGTGAGTTCATCCTTACCCGTAAGGCGATTCCTCTACATTTCACCGGAATCTTTATGCGGTACACCAATGCGACCTTGCTCATTGACCTATGTGTACGGATTTGTGTACTTGGCTTAATATTTTCCCCTGAAAATTCGCTCGATCTCGTAGGTTGCGCAAGAACTCAATCTGGTTCAACGAGATCCAAACTACGTCAACCCATACAGGGAAGCGCAGAAACGGGTATGTTAGTCTTGCTCGACACCGGTTATCGACGTTTTTTTCTGCTTAAAGGTCTATTTGAAACCGATCGACCGTGGACAGCTGTTAGCGGTGCTGTTCAAATAGTCCCAATAATAAGTTAAAATCACGGTTTTTATCGAAAAAATTCGAGCGAAGTCCTTGTTACATCAAAGTGCGTCACAAAAAATAAAATGTCTTGACACCAACAACGCGGAGGACGAGAAAGCATGTCATTGAAAGCATGTAATTTAAAGCTTTTCCGTCAGGTGCCGTGTACTGAAAGCCCTTTGAACTCTTCTTAGATACGCTTCATACAGTCGCCTCATACAGTCGCCTCATGCAGTCGCCTCATTTCATACGCGTCATACAAACGATTCATACATGCGCTTCATAGATACGCATCATAAACACGCTTCATAGATACGCATCATACACACGCTTCATACATGCGCTTCATAGGTACGCTTCATAAATACTCTTTATGTATACTCTTCATACATCCAGTTAATCGATACGCTGCATACATACGATTCATACTTACGCGCCATGCATACGCTTCATGCAGTCTCTTGATATCGAGGCTGTATGCAGGACAAATACGTGGCATGAATCGTGGCTGTGGCTAATAATAGCTTTTTTTTTTTGTGAATCTTGGGTTTTTATTGTTGGAAGAAGCGGCTGCTTTCTTGGCAGTCTTTGAGGATATTGTCTGCGGTTTTGTTTGTTTGCACTCTGTAAAGACTCCATTGTAATCCAATGAACCAAATTCGGTCAGGTCACACCTTAACTGATCTGTTTGGATTGGCGTGCGTGTCGATTGCTAATTAGCTTGAAGTTTCTGAAACTGGTAGCATTCACTGATAAGGACCTACTGAATATTACTTGTGTGCCACCGGTATCATGCTTGTTGTCGACTGGCTTACACCTGCTCGCCCCGGAACTGCCCAGGTGTTGAATCTTAAACTTAGATTTGACATTCTCGTAATTTGATTACGATTTCTGTTAGCGCAAACGCGACTCTCCCCCTGCCTTCTCAGAAAACTTGCCTTGTTAGATGTGCGGATCTTCAATGCGCACAGTTATGAATTTTCTGCAAGCATCCAACGTAACATCGAAAGTGTTTTTACAGGTTGAGACTCTTCTATACAACTTGTATATTTTCATGAGTTTATTAATCTTCAGAAGTACCTAGGAATTGCTCTTGCTTGGGGTTGGACTTATTTTTGAGTGAAAGATTTCTTTAAAAAGTAATTTTACAACCTTAGGAAAACTTTGTTGCAAATCTTTGATGAACTGAAATCGATCTGACAGAGCGTGTTATTAGACCTTGGCTAAGGAACATAAAAGTCAGACGCGAAAAATGTTGTTTTCTGAACACATGTGAAGCATAACCTTTAGTAAAGTTTATGCTATGTATGTGAAGGGATTTGAAAGCAGGATAATGCACGTTTGTTCCTCGACTGCCTCTTCGTCTTGGATAAAGCGTTCGATAGTCATGTAGAGACTTGTGCATGCTATCACTGCGCAAAGATGCCTACGCGAGTGTTTGGTTCTACGTAAACGCAATGCCCTGCTAGCGGTTTTCTGGATGGGCAAACGTGAAGGAAGCGTACATTCGCGTCAAATCGTCATGTTTTTTTTTTTTTTTCAGGTGGACATCAGGAAGCAAGAGGAAGAGAAAAGGAAACGCAAGGCGGCACAAACCGAACGAAAAGCGAAGAAAAAATCAAAACGGGGTCCAAGACTGGGCAGCGCAGCTGATGAACTTTAATTAAGATTTTCTCGTAGCGGACTCATATCGCTATCATCCGGTGTAGCCTGCTAAGATTTATAAAAGATATGGAAGATCTTTGCTTATGCATTGTAGCTTTTAACTACTATTCTTTGATGCTCATGCACTTTTTTGGCTTTTTCCTGAAAATTTTTGTCTTTCATGTGGTATCTACCAGCAATTGCTTCAACGATCTAATTTAGAAGAAAACATCAATGCTTGAAAATTTTGAAAATTCAATTCGTTTTAATAATCTGATTTATGAAAATTCGTGTGCCATAAAATTCATATTTAAATTGCCTGTTTAAAAGTGAAGCTTAATATCCCATTAGCAAGTCTAGTAAATTGAGTTTTTTTTTTTACGAATTTATATTAAGCTTTATTACTACAACAGCAGGTAGGTTAAAATGTACATGATCAAATATCCTGACGCTCGCATTGAAAAATGGCTCCAGCTATTACGATCATCTTTATAAGGAACTCTTTTTTAAAAACTCATTTAAGACTTTATCTTACTCTATTTACTTTTTCCTATGCGGTTTTATTTATGCCCTAGGCTTTGAGTTGGGCTTATCATCGGAACGCAATTTTTTTAGGGCATTTTGTGTCTCAGCTCCATCATATCAATCACACAGAAACGCTCATGTGGGTCGTTCCAAACGTCTGACCTTCGCTTAAAAGATGATGAAAAATTTTTGAGAGAATTATTATCCGTTTGAACCATCATTTCCGTCGCTTGAGCCTCTCTAAGCTTCGCCGAACGTCTCAAAAATTGTGCGCTTTTCTTAAATTGAAGTTGCAGTTTTTGCATGCGAGGGATGTATTTTGGAAATGTGCCTATATACTCAGAACTAAGCTGTGGTGCCTGCCTACCCTGTTTATAATTTTAAGAGATCGCCAAGGCTGCAAGATAACCACGACAAATAATCTTTTCGCAGCCTTTTGGGCATAATTTAAATTTATTTATATTTGTAATCATGAACTACAAACATGTTTCCGAAGACATAAACACGAAAAACAACGTTCTCGTTCGACTTCCAATCAAGCCAATTCATTTGCGTCTCGAACTGGAATCTTAGGGCAACATGCAATTCGTTTGCGTCAGGTATTGATGGACCTTACGCTTGTGAGCTTGCAAGTCTTTATATCTGTAGCAAGCTAGTATGTGCTGCTTCTTGTTTACGGGTTGCCACTGCTAACCCGACGCATTCGATTGTCGCGCAAAGAGACGCACGTTACCGCTGTCTGGGTGAATCAGTTCTGGTAAGAGTGGCATCGGTTTGCTTGCTCTGCCTAAGACCGTCGTCTGTATAAGCAGTGAAGAGGCGACAGGTACGATCACGACGGCTGATGCAAAGGTTGTGCGCTGCCAGTCACTCTTAACTCCCACGGAGTCGCATTCTACCGGAATGGGTAAATGATGCAGTCTTCAGCTCACGCCGTCAAGATGGTCCAACAAAGTGCAAGTGGAACATGGTTGAAGGGTCTCCGACGCGCGTCATACTGGGCTTACGCACCCTGCCAGACTTGTTCAACGCTAGCAACCACCCGTCCTGACCGTCCACTCGTTTCGAGTACTTGTACGACGAAAATAGTTCATAATTGTTTTCTTCGTGCCACTGATGGAACAGGCACTTCTGCAACGGCTTTCGCTAAACAAAAATAAATGCTTCAAAGTAACGAATCCATTCCATAAAAGAGGATAAATCGTCTCTTTGAACAACGCAAAAAGCTAGAATTACGCTGGTAAAGCTGTGCACACTAGTGATGGACGACT
>QQSS02204848.1:0-11854 GCA_003687565.2 Craspedacusta sowerbii
TGTGTGTGTGTGTGTGTGTGTGTGTGTGTGTGTGTGTGTGTGTGTGTGTGTGTGTGTGTGTGTGTGTGTGCAGTATGAGCCTGTAGTGTCTCTCTGGTGTCTACACATCAACAAAGTTGAACAAAATATATTCCGCATAGGAAGGAGAGCTCTTCTTAGCATACTAACCACGTTGAAAGTCCCCCTAGTATTTCATAGAGAAGTATTTACTACCTCAGCACCAAAAAAAAATTTTTTAATTATATCTTAGTTACGAAAAAATCTCCTTATTTAATCGATTCAGGCCGCCAAGGGTACTCATTACATTTTCCTAATGCCTTAATTTTTGGTTTTCTTCCTCATGAGTTTCCTTTCATGCAGTGATGTAACATATGTACCTAAGGACGGGAAAGTACCGTGACCGTCAGTAAATACCTCATTTGAGGATTTGATTCATTTATGCAAAAGCTATATGAGATGGGAGTATTACCACTGGCCAACTTGAACTTTCGATAATTAAAAAAAAAAGAGAGTTCTTCTGAAACGGAACCTCGGTCCCGTGCCCTGTTGCCGATGTTATTGAGTGTGCCTTCGCGCGGATTTTCCTGATGGCCTTAAAATACGTGCCGCTAAGAACGACGAACAGGGTGGGTGGTATGTTAATTGAACAAACGTTACCGCCAGTGGGGTAAATATGTGGCCTGTTACAGCGTTTTGAGGATTTTTGCTGTACTCGATGGCTTGATAGCTTTGTCATGAACGTATCATGTCGTAATTGTGTTAGTGCTGCAATAAAAAAGGTAGTAGTGGCTTTAAAGGTGCGTGACCTTTCTAAGGATTATTGATCTTTGAAACTCCCGACGCGCGATGCTCATTTTACGTCACAGCGGCAAGATATTTCAGTTATAAAGTCATTGTTTTGGGTACTAGTATTCAACCTAATTTCAAGATGCAAGACGTCTCAATTTTGTGTACTCGTAGCCCTTGTTAAGCATACCGAAGTAATGTGGGAGTGCTATTACTGATAAGTGCTTATCATATTTGAATGCTAAAATAGAGCCCCATTAATCCTATGGATATGTATAACTTCAGATTAACCTGAATGATGTAGTTGCTTGTTTGTCAGGCTTTTAAGAGCAAAGTTTCTGGTTAAGCTATGTTCAAAGAGGACGTATTCTCCAAGAAAACCTCGTCATTAACCACTATCCTGTACAAGTACATGACATTATCAGTCACATCTGTGGAGGAGGCTGGTTCTGCTGTGTGCTAGTGCTTGCCTGCACTGTAGCGCAGTAAGTATCAATGATAGGTTAGTCAATGATAAGCATTAAGCTAAATTTTGATTTGTGTTTGAGAGTAGGGAAGCTATTTTAAATTTAGGCATCTTGTTCTTTAAGTCGATCCAACGAGGTCCACTTGATTATCTTGTTTAACCTTTTGGATGAATAACCTTGTAATTTATTTAGACCCTTCTCTGGAAGCATTCTTTATATGTAAGATTGCAAGCCTTAACCGTTACGTTTTGATGTACCTGAAATTATGAAAACTTTGACATGATTCTTTGGGCCGTCTATTGTGATCAATTTTGTATGTCGAGGTTGTAGTTTGCCTTCCTGTAGGCACCGGATATCTTTCATATTATCTTAAAATATGAGTAACTGTGATTACTTATATATGTAGTTTTATTACGTACTGTGTTTACATTGTTTTTGTGGCATTAGTTCTTTGGAGTGATTTATTGGTGAGTTGAGTTGCATTCACTGTTGTCGTTTCATTTCTTATGTACTGAATGACACTGGTTTTATTATTGTTATTCAATAAGTATTGTTACATGTTTTGGAATCTAAGCAGTCTTTTAAAGTGCTATCCTGAAGTCTAAGCGCTCATAACATGGTTCTAACAAGTTGGTTTAGGTAATTGGAAATGTGAGGAACCCTTGCCGTAATACGTTTTGTTACAATTTATACTTTCTTTTGGCAGTTTTAAAATTCATAAGTGCTTACTTTGAAGAAGTACTGTTTTAAGTTATGCCTGAGTGGTAGTATTGTAGCCATCTCTAATCTATTGACCTGGCAATAAATTGCCTAGTGATATTCCAATCAGAGCAAAGAAGTAAGGTACAGGCATTGAGGATGTATGAGAACATTTGTGATGAAACTGTTATCTTCACTTTCCAAAGTTAAAAAAAAGTCTTTCATTTTGTTTTGGGTACTGCCATAGTTATTGCATTTTATGGTCATTATCAGAATGCGGTGGTGGTAGTAGTAGCAACTGTAGTCTTAATGGCTCTTATAGCCATGTATGTAGCTTGTCGACAGACATGGCTGAATATTGTCAGTTATTTACCATTCTTGACTCATCGTGTTCCACCACACAATTCGACAAGTCATAAAATTTGGAAATCTAGCTTCTTTCTCCTCATCAGGTTATGTTGCACCTACACACAAAATTTTTAGCTCTTAAAGAAGTACTCAAACTCTTCTTGAAGTTTCTTAACTGGTTTAGACTAAAAATTTGCCCAAACAATATAGCAGCTATGCACCATGCTCACTCCTACTAGAAATAACCCATGCCATGTCCCTTGCAGTTTAAAGGAAATGGATTTGGGAGCTTAGTTTCTTGTTACATCAAATTGGAGATAGCAAAAGATATAGAAGCAGCACTCATTAAAGCGCAAGATTAAACTCCTTGGAGGAGACTGGTGGTTGCGACATGCAATTTTTCTTAAATTTAACTAGGAAGTCACTAAACTTTTGAGATTGAACACAAGATCATCTTGCCCACAGGAAGCATTGTGATTGTGCCAAGTAATGCTTACGTACTTAGATATAGAGCCTCCCATGTGTTATGTGAAACATTAAGCGCAAAACCAACGCCACCTGACGCGAGTATGTGACCAAGTTTCAGCTTCTGTCAATTGCATTCTCGACTTATTTATATCTTGATGGAAAGATCTTTGCCAGGTGTTGCAGGGACGTCCTCACAGTCTTTTCGCTCGTGGGGAAACCTAGTGCATCCTCGTTTAGGGATTCTTTATTATCCATTGTGAGGAGCGTTACCAATAAACCGAAGTCTTAGGTGTGCGACGATGTTGTGGAGAAGGCCATTGCTGTGCTGAGGTGGTCGGTTAAATGATTTTTCAGGATCTTGTAAAGGCGGCGGTGATGAAGAAAGTCGAACTTGGTGTTGATGAAGACCGATGCCTTCTATGTCTCGCTGTCATAAATGGCGGTCGGTGGTTCGATCACTGAGCAGGCAAAGCTTAACTTGAGTAAAACGGTTAGGGACGAGCAGGTCTTGTTCATTCTCCGGAATACCGCGTCTGCCTTCCCAATGCGGCGTTCGACGTCGACTTCCGCTTCGCCGTTGTGGTCAATCAAGCTACCCAGACACGACTAGCTGTTGTTTGCCGATTTGGATCGCCTCTGGAACTTACGTGCATCATCTTTGACTTATCGGAATTTACCGTCTGGCCAACTTTGTCGACCTTCTCTCACAGGGCTGTCTTTTTTTTTTTTGTAGTTTCATCTCGTCTTCCTCTAGTAAGGCGATGTCATCCGCGAAATTTAAGTCCACTTGGTGAGCGTGGGTAGGCCTATGGATGGCACCTCTTAAAGGGCCGGCTTGGTGCATGCTGTCAACGAGGGCCACGAGTTAAGGCTATGGCAGCAGGGTGCAGTCTTGTCTGACTCTGGTGGTGATCTCTAAGAAGTCAGCGAGGGTGTTTGCGGTCTTAGTACGACTTCGTGATCGCCGGTGCAAATCCTTGAAGATGTTTATGACAAGGCCAGGGATGCGATGCGTCTGGAGGATCTGGCAAAGACAGTCGCGGTGGAGGCTATCAAAGATCTTCTTACAGTTAATGTAGTTGATGGTGAACTGTTGTTGGTATTTGACAGCCACTTGAACGATGTTGCGTAAAGCAAAAATCTGCTTCGTACGCGACCGTCCGCTTCGCCAGCCGGCCTGTTCCGATTTTAGATGTTGGTCTAGGGCTTTCCTTTGAACTCGATGCCGACGTTGGCTGCTAGGCACGGAGGGGAGTGTGATACATCCCCAAATTTTTTTGCGGATTTGCCGTTTTTTCGTTCTCAGAGGTGTTTCGGCTATGGTTCACCACGTCTGCGCCACTGCACCACTTCGCCAGCACTTGTTGAAAAAGGATCTACATCTTTTCCGCCATGGTTTCCCCTCTGTATTTAAACAGCTATGGCGGCAGTTTCTGCAATCCTACCGCTTTACTATTCGTTGGAAATGTGGCTGGTGTTAACCAAGTCCACTTGACCATCTCCTGTTTCTTTTTCGATCCACCTTGGACTTGGCTATTCTTGTTGATCGGAAGTTTCCCGTGTTCGCCTTTGATCCGTACGTTGTTAGTTTTCTTCGATCTAGTGATGTCGTTCACAACGCTTGTATATGCTCTTGGAATCATTTTGATCGGCGGCTTTCTGGGCTGTCGGAAATCGTTTCTTCGCGACGAAAAAATCGTAGGTTTGTGCTACAGTCTTTCCTTCACTAACTCGCAAACTGCGATATCGAATTGGCTCGATCTAAAGTTTCTTGCACTGCGCCTTTACATAGTGCACCTACTACATGATGACTGCAAATTATAACTGCTGTCTCAGCTAATTTACGATAGAAGTAATGCTGGCAGTTCATATAGAAGCAAAGGCACAAAGCCGTTCTGGGATCTTCCACAAATTACTCTAATCAATACAGACTATGCTGACTTGGCTGACACAGCAGAAAATGTTCCTGATTCCAACGGGCTTCCGCTTGAACAACGTATCGCTTCAGAAGGGCGCAGAAAAGTGGAGATTTTAGACACCGAGGGGATTTTACTTCCAGCAGGATGAAGCTGCTTAGAAACAGATCGGCAACGGCGTCTATGCCGTTCTTTATTCAAATCATCACGAGAATTGGAACTCGGAATGTTAGCGCTTCAGACTTGGGTGGTAGCACGGCCAAACTTTCAGAGAGAATTCAAAGACTATCGCCCCGAAGGTGATCATTGAAGTTATGTGAACAGAAAGCGGTCGAACCACGAGTGATGGCAAGGCTTCTTTTTTAGTAATCCTGCCACAAAAATCGACGTGAAGGTGGCGTTGGACTTGACTATGCAATGGTGCAGCGAAGGCGCGCAAAGGTTGGAAGCCATCCAGTGACCGCGTCATCACATCTCACTTTGGTTATAGACACTTCAAGACGACAATTGTTCGACCTTACGTGCGCAAGACGTTTCCATTGTCAGTTTTTACGAGCTACTGCAAGATTTATTTGACGATATTCCGAATCACGACTTAAAAAAGATGCTTTTCGGAAACGTCAATGCTCAGTTACGTAGTGACCGAGTGGGGGTTGGAGACCGGGGGTGGAGCACCCGCAAATTCACCACGTCTCAGTAGCAACGGCGAAAGATTAGTGTCGTTCTATGAGCGCGATGGAGTATGCGTTGGTGGCACGTATTTCCAAAACCGAGAAGTACATGAGAAGACGTGGTGATCGCCACATGGGCGTACATTTAACGAAATCGGTTTTGTGTGCATCAGCCGAAAATGGAGGCGGGGTCTGCGTGACGCAAAGGCCTGTCGAACAGCGGACGTTGGATCTGACCATTAAGTCAAATTCCAGAGCCAAAGACAGCTGACACCAAACCGCTTGCAGTCGAGAATACGCTCAAATACCCAACTGCCACCAAGGCTTTTTGCTTGAATTAAAAAATCGGTTTGCCAACCTCGGAGAAAGAGCAGACGTGGAAATCTTCTGGATTGACCTCAGAAATGCTGCCACCGTGTTCGCCCGAAAGGCCATCCGAAGACGAAGAGAGCAAAACCTTTGAGTAAAAAAACATAGAGGCTGATCGATGCGAGAAAAGCCCCGAGGGCTTTAAGAGAGATGGCCAATAGTGATCAAGCCAGGCGCAAAGGACAGGAAGTTGCGCAGAATTTAACTGGCAAGTGAAGTGATTTTGTTGGAGACACGCAAAAGAATGGGTAAGAGAAAAAGCCTACAAAGCCCCCAGACTTTGATTGGTAAAGGAAAATGGCTTACGGTTTGGTGCTTACATAGTGTACCCCGAAAAGATGGTGCGACTTTACTGATATAATGCCGTCAAATTACCTTTTCGTAGCTAAACCTTTGATTAATATTCATTTGTTGATTGTGCTTGTCCACGAAATGCAGAGAGCATCGTTACGTTTTTATCCTTCAAGTTAGGTGATTTTTTTAGATACTGACTTGCTACCAGCTACTCGAGTTCGGTGTCCTTGACTCACGGATTTTGTGCGCGAATGTCAAACATGGTCTGCTTATAGCTCTAGCCTTATTTGTTGATAATATGCATCTTTGACCTCGTTTGTGCGTCTTTCCTTCGTTGTATATACTTTGTGGTAGGGAAGTAGATTTTCGTTTGATATTCCTTGTCCTCAGATTGGTGCCAGCGAGCGAAAACTTGTCACGCATTTATGTTGTCTGATGTATGCCTCATTGACTATGGCATAGACCGTAGTATTAGAAAGCCACAATTCAAAAGACAACTACATGCCCTCCTGAATGCAAGATATTAGGGTTTAACGTTGCTACTGTGCGCTAGTGTATTAGCTATTTGCTACACCTGCTAGACCCATGCTTGTTGTTGTTGTTGTTGTTGTTGTTGTTGTTGTTGTTGTTGTTGTTGTTGTTGTTGTTGTTGTTGAAAGCGTTAGCTGTACATGTATGATTTTGTATTTAACCTGTAATGTTATAGTAGTACGAGCAACTCATAATGTTTTAGGGGGCTCTTCTACCCAATTTAGCTCTGCTAAGAAGAGCCCTCCTTCCCGATTAGCTGCCCAATACGATTGTCTTGCTGGAGTTAAATATAAATTGTTGTTGTTGTTGTTGTTGTTGTTGTTGTTGTTGTAGTTGTTGTTGCTTAGGTCGGCCAGCTTCATGGTTTTGAATACTCAATCTTTGTTTCACTCACAATGTGTCCTGTTGAGTATTTATTCTCAAACTTCTTCTTATAAAGTATAGTTGTTAGCCTGTATGAATGAACATTGAAGATTTCTATTAAGATATTTTTCCCTTCAGGTCCATGTCATATATCAGCGGGAGGCTTTTATTCTATTATTTTTCCCCTGCCAAGTGACTGCTGACATCTTTAAGCAACGTTTTCCTGATTTCACGTCTGTAGCCTTTTCCGGTTTGCGTATGAAGTGCTGGTCGTTAGTATTTAAAATTATTGAGTATGCCCATAGTCATTTGTTAATCAAGAAATTAGAAAACTTGCAAGTTATGCGTAGGTTTTGATTATCGGTATGCACGCTGTTAGAGCATTAATCCATGGCATTAACTTTAACGCGTTTTAATAGTTTGAGCAGCTTCTACAGAGCTTAAGTAAGTATAAGGATGTTCTAAAATTTTGCGAACAGAGAGCGCTGACTTGGATACTATCTAATCTTCATTTTGTCTACGAAAGGATCTTTTGAAAATTAAGAGAAATTTAGGTTTCTTTCTGGTGGTTTAGTGTTGCTTCTCTCACGTTCGTAAAAAAATACCTGTTCATGTAGCTTCAAAGGATGAAAGAAACCTATGATGTTTTAATTATTGTATCTTCTTATATGGTATTAGTATATGTGCCTTGTAGCCAACGCTATGACGTCGGTTGCTAAATTTTATTAGCCATGGTGTTCCTTCTTATCTAAATCGTTTTTTCGATGTTAGGTCGAATTGCCAGGCATTTTACCTAGTTCATTCGGCATAAAAACATATGCCAAACTTTGAATATTGCCTTACTTTAAGTAAATCCTTTGCGCCGAAAGATTTGCCTGTGTGAACGCTTCAATTGCTGAGGTGCTATTAAACCCTGACCAGAGCTTGGCTTCCAGTTGCTCTATTCAACCTTGAAAGTTTGTTGTCTGCGACGGCAGATGTGTGCAGGTCTCAATCTTGCCCTTCCAGCTCGCGCTTTAAAGTGCATATGTAAGATTTCATCAAGCGAATGAGAGGGTTATTTTTCTCATTCGCATATTGCCCATTGAACTCGCCTAAAACGTTTGGTCTGACTTACGACGCGTAGCTGCGTCAGCGGCTAGAGTATTACAAACATTCTCCTCTCCCCGTTGACTGGGTCACTCTGCACGATCATGCGCAGTGTGGATGGCTTGCAGAAGGATCATATTTTCGTACCGGTGCATCGTGGCGTGCTTTTCTCGGGTGGGCCAGCTTTCATGCGAGGATCGGCGGTTCTCGCGCTCGATGTAGCGAGATCATCATCTTGCTCGTCCGCGTATGGTTGATTGAAAAGCGCTTAGAAATGGTTGCCCCGGCGGTCCAACTTGTCCTGATCAAGATTCCGTCCGCACCACTTATAAAATCACTAACGCCGGATTGACTTCCATCAAACTTCTCTATGGTGCTTAAGATGTCTAATGTAGTCACGCACGTCGAAAGCAGCCTCAATGGTACTCACGTAGTGTTCCAGAACGTTCTTTCCAGCATCAGCGACCTGGTAATCTACTTCACGGCCGGGCCTTTCGCAGCACTGCGACGGTTCATAGGGTGCACAGTTGAGTCGGATATGCAAGTCTGCTTCGGAAAAATTTGCGGCCACTCGGCAAGTGAAAATTCGACAAGAGCCTTGCCTAGACCAGCATCCTCCAGATTGACATCGTTCTTATCGGCTAGTGCTCTAAACAGGGTCGCAAGGTCGGAAATTTTCATTCTTGGCCTCGGTTGTCACTGAAGAAGTGTTTGTGGTTGGATGAACTTGACGCTTAGGTCTAGCACTGAGCTTGGGTTCGGTTTTCCGAAAACCAGCCGGTGGTCGTATCTGAAGCCAGACTTGAGTCCCACTTTGCTGTCAGTCACTGGCGATCCGAAGCGTTTTGAAATACGTATGTAATCAAGCGATTTCCTGAGTCTTGGCACGATCGCTTGATTCTCACGCTGAGCGCTGCCTGTGTTGGAAGCACGAGTTAAGATCCGAAGGCGGTGCTGTGAGTTGAAAGACAGTAGTTGTCGGTCGCACACCGGCGCTGAAGTCACCGAGATGCACCATCTGCGATTTTGAGAGATCTTCGTAAGTTTTTTTGCAAGTTTTGCGGTATCACTTTCCGTGTGAATTTCTTTCCGTATCATCGCCTAAGTGCTTAAGCGGATCTGCTAGATCTCATCTGTATTATCATGACTGGCAGCATTTGTAGGAGTGGTAAGCGTTAACGGTACTTCGTAAGATCTAGCATAGCATCGTAGTACGAGCTGCATCCGCACCAGCATAGCACTGCTTATGCTAAGAACTGGAGGCATCCGGAAAAAATCTTCGCATCGCTTTCTCTCATTCGCGTCGCCTGCTGGGCGATAGTATTCAATTTGTTGAGATCGGTCGGTGGCGAGCAGCACGAATCGACCATCAGCGATTTCCAGGCCCTGCACGTTCCACGTGCCGGCATGAACACTTGCTTGCACGTTCCACGTGCCGGCATGAAAATTTTGCGAATCGCGAAAGCGAAGCCCACCGCCGTCTCTGCGCTCAATCGCCACCTGTGAAGGTTTATTATGACTCTCGACGACTCCATGTGCCGGTAGCTCGCTCACCGCCGTCGTCCCTGCCACCCCAGCCAGCCGACGCCTCGGTTGAAGACAGCCACCGGGTGCTAGCTGCGTTCGGAAAGAAGTATCGATCTAGAAATAGAGAGTGTGTAGATCGTCTCGGCCACCTGTGTGGGAGCTTGAGATGTAGAACTTTCAGAGTTCCCGACTCGTAGCAATAAAATTCTGAACTAGTCAAAGAGAAGTAGAATGAAAACTTCCAGAGAGGTTTTTAAATGTTGCTTCTTGTTACACCCGGGAATAGCTGCTGTGCTTGGTGTGGTATTGGTTTCCGTCAATATCTGCAATATAAGTGCCGATGAGTTACCTGGTTGGCAATTAATACCAGGTCGGCGACTTGCCAGATTTGCCATGATTGGTCCGTCCTGCTGAGCACTGGCCAAGAGTGGTGAACGTTGTTTACTGATAGATAGTCTGTAAGTCTGGAAGTTCGGCTCTGCTCTGTCTTAATCCTTCCTTGTTGCGTTGTGTGTTTCTGTTCTTTTGCGTTTAGTGGCTGTCGCTTATCTGCTCTTTAGTATCGTCGCAGTTTCAAAGTTGAAGTATATTCTTTAGTCTGTCAGTTCACAGTCCTTGAAAGACTTTCTGTTTTGAACATGTCTCTGCGTTGCCAAATCTTGCCTTGGTCAGGCTCCTTCCCTCAAATGCACGTCGCTCGTTTTTCTTTACGTTGAGGACTGTGTTTGTGTGTACGCGGTTGCGTTCGTTTCTTTAGCCTGTGAGACATGCTCACCGGGTCTTTGAAGTCATTGTTCAGTCATATGCCGGAAGAATAGGACTTCGATGACAGCTCCTGGTGCATCATGGGAGCAGGATACTCGTCAAGAAGTCTGCCTTTTCGCGAGACTTTGAGGTCATCCATGCGGTTAGAGGCGCAGCAAAAGAAAAGAGCTTCGGCCGAAATAAGTAAGATATCTTTTTTTTTTCTTATTACCTGCGTCTCAGTGTTGAGAATTGTGTTTTATTGTGTAATATGTAACGATAGCGCGCTGTAGCACAAGTTTTGCCTATTAGTGTAGCACCATCGATGAAAAGTTTCCGCGGGGAGTAGTTTGTTAGTGATTTGATGATTGACCCGTATTTTTAAGTTTATTGTTTCTTGCTATTCCAGTTCTGTTTGCTTATATATATATATATATATATATATATATATATATATATATATATATATATGTATGTATGTATGTATGTGTGTGTGTGTTTGTGTGTACGTGTGTTTGTGTGTGTATTCGATTAATCAACTTAAAGCATAATTTCCTATAAATATTAGGATAATGAAATATTGATATGTAATCGAGATCCAGATTCGAAATTCTTTTACCCAGTGCAACGTGTTTGCGTGTGAGGTTCCGCTCAGGCTTGCATGGGCTCATGTAAACATTTGGCGTGTGCTCCGAAAAGGCGCAGTTCCTGCGGTGTGCAGTTCGGAATGCGGGC
Organism: Craspedacusta sowerbii; assembly: GCA_003687565.2. Lineage (NCBI taxonomy): Eukaryota > Metazoa > Cnidaria > Hydrozoa > Limnomedusae > Olindiidae > Craspedacusta > Craspedacusta sowerbii. Next base: position 11,008 of record QQSS02204848.1, read on the forward strand.
TATAATAGGTGAAAAAGTATATCCACCGGTAGATCGGTTTTTCGCTGTCGTCTAGCAGAAAACCTGAGACAGACAGCATCAAGAGCATTCGTCTAGTGTTGCGTGGTGTAGGCTCTTTGACTGGCCAGGTGTTTCTCTTTAAAATCCAGAACGTAGGATACATCTTCGTAAAAGGCGTTCTGAGGAACATGTTGAAAGACAAGTTACACCCAGGACCAAAGAAGAACGTGGAATCAAGTCGTTCGGTTAGCTTTATTTTCGTTTGGGTCTTGTTTAGGGTCTTTGAGATCACGCAAGTCGATGCAGTAATTATTTTTGAGGTGGAAAAGTCCGCCATGGGAATTTAGGTTTTTATGGCAAACTGACCAATTTGTGTATGTTTGACATAAAGTAATGTGTTTGGCAAGCATTCCCATGCTTGGCAAGAAGTCCTCTTACAAAGGCATGTGACAGGCATGTCCTCTCACGTGTCGGCAAATGTATTATGGCGGCGATATCCGTGTTTATAGGCCGTATTTGACATGAAATCTCGTGGCGAGGTTCATTTTATGACCTGAGCGTAGGCAGTCTGAGTGTTTTCACGATGACTGCCATCTTTATTCTTCTTCTTGAACTTTCTACTTGCAGAAGGGGAAGCAGAGAAGCACCATTCCCATGTTAAACATGACCAAGATGTTGTCGGACATCTACGACTGCTGAAATGCGATCTTTGAAAAGAAACTTGAATGAGTTATGACCTATAACAGAATAAATATTGATTACTGCGTTGGCGTGTATGTATGCATGTATGTATGTATGTATGTATGTATGTATGTATGTATGTATGTATGTATGTATGTATGTATGT
>QQSS02204859.1:0-11853 GCA_003687565.2 Craspedacusta sowerbii
ATGATGATGATGATGATGATGATGATGATGATGATGATGATGATGATGGTGGTGGTGGTGGTGGTGGTGGTGGTGGTCATGGTCATGGTCATGGTCATGGTCATGGTCTTGGTCTTGGTCGTGGTGATGATGATGATGATGATATTCATGATTCGGCGTGCGCTCAAAACTCGGAAGGTTCCGATTTATATGTTTATTGTTTTCAGCTTTGCTCAGTCCGGCAACATGCTGCTGGCTATGGATGTAGCGTTGTGGACGTTCAAGCAGAGCGGCGTGCTTCGTGTGCAAGAAGTAAAGCATCACCTGGCCAACTCGGTGGAAACGCCCGCAGCTTACACTGTCGAGGACCAGGTCACTTACAGTATTGAAATTCAGGAACTCGTTGGTGGTCAGTGGATTCCGTACTCGGAGAACGACGTTCAGATGGAGTTCTTCAGGATTGATCCATTCGTGCGTGTATACTTGAAGGCTTCACCTCGCGGTTTGTATAGCACCACGTTCACGTTGCCGGACGTGTACGGCGTTTTCAAGTTTAAGGTCGACTACGACCGGATCGGCTATACGCACCTGTTCAGCTCCACACAAGTGAGTATCCGACTTAAACTGCCATCGAGGTTTGGGCGCTTTACTTCGGCGTTCTTGCTCTATGTTTCTAATGGTGTAGTGGATGCTAGTGTGCGCGTGGCTTGATGCTTCGTCCCGAAAAGTAAAATATAAAAAAAAAAGTATATACGAAAATTTTTTTAAAAGTTTTATAAAAGACTGGCATTGCCTTTTCTAATTCAATTTTGTAAGTCGTTTGTTGCGTATTGCAAATTTCTCGAAAGGTATAAAGGTGATATTGGGAAATAGGTAGTTAAACTTGTCCCAGAAAAAAATATGAAGTTTGATAGCCGTCCCTACTGTTGGACAGTCGGACTCTGTGTAGTTCAAGCCTGTTATGGGATTATCCTGTCTTGTTTGCAGGTGTCTGTCCGTCCGCGCACACACACGCAATACGAGCGCTTCATCGCCTCTGCCTACCCGTACTACGCGTCCGCATTCAGCATGATGGTGGGCATCTGCATTTTCAGCCTCGTCTTCCTCCACCACAAGGACGACAAGAAAGTCAAGGACGAATAGTTGCCCGCTAGGAATATTAGGGACTTTGTAAATTATTTTGCAATTTTTACTGGTCGGCGCTATGTTGTTTTGCTAAAGTTCTGGCGTGTGTGCCCGTGATGGCCGATAATTAGGAATCAGGCGTTGATTGAGATTAGGAGGGGGGTAGTGACGATTTGAGATGCAGACGGTTGAGTTAAATGTCGGTGTGTTTGCAACTGATAGATGGGCTACTCTGGGATGCCCTGTAGCCAGGAGTGTGTGGGTCATCCAGGTGAGTAATCGCTCTGCTCGTGTCGCTGTTTTATGTAAGAGGAAAGAAAGACCTTGTTGCTAAAAAAAATTGCGCTCTTGGCTGTTGTCTTCCGTAAATATCGAATAAATTAAAAGGTCCGGTTAATTAAAAGTCACGAAGAAACAGTAGAACATATCTGTGCAACAATGCGCCTCTATCTGCAGGCTAGCAAATCATTAGTGCAGAACTAGAATGTGTGTGTGTGTGTGTGTGTGTGTGTGTGTGTGTGTGTGTGTGTGTGTGTGTGCGCGCGTGAACGGAGGACGATGTAATGGTCGGAGTCGCGCATTTTGCCTCAATTCCTCTTTGTTGTCGGCAACCGCGGAGCTGCATGTTAAGCAATCTGGTTTTGAGTTGTGGCGTTTTGCGACCTTTTGATTGTTTACTTTAGGAGTGATAGGCCAGAGGTGGGATAGAGGGAGTCTCATTAGACTTGATTGCTTTCGGTGGAAATCCGCATGGAAGCAAACAGAAGAATACTGTTGCTTTAAATTTAGAAGAGTGCTGGCTTTCACCTATTTACAGCCTTGGCATGAAATTTCCTTAATCACGAGGACTCTTTCATCTCGTGGCCGTAGTGTAAACGAACGTTGATTGCTCTTGTTAGAGGAAGAATCTGTGGTCTTCCGTGTCCCCAGAAGGAATCTTAAATTCAAATCGTTAAAATCTACTTGCACCAAAATGAACGCTGGCACTTCTAATGGAAGGTCCGACGCATAGAAAAGAGGAGTTAACAACATGATAAACCTATGAACGTGTCTGCAGATCTCACGGGCTGATGTTTCGTCAATGCGTCAACAGCCACCATGCTGTGGAAGGAGAATTTGCAGATCACATCGCGATCTCAATTGAGTGCGGTCGTCGTTTTCTTGCTCGAATTTTGATGAACTCCTCAAGCTTAATGGAGGAGGGGGTTATTTATTGTTCGGTTTAGTCTTACGTAGTATCGGTTATTAAGTAGCTCCGCTAATCTTGGTAGCCTGTCTGAAGTTGCGAAGTCTGGCGACTGCAGCTCACTGCACCTCAGGCTTTTCCGCCATCATCATCTCTGACTAGTTCCTTGAAGCCCTCTAGTCTGCAGTGACTTCTCTTGCTGTTTTCAGATTCAGCAAAAACAAAATCGGCTACTTCGATCCTCGATGCAGGAGTTCCGTCACACCCAGGCGGTTTATGTGAGCTTTCTAATTCCGATTTCGACGTAGCAGTCAACGGGCAATGCCCTTCCTAATCTGGTTGAGCACATCAGGTCTAACCTTCATTGGAGATAAATTTGTGACGATCGACTCGGCTGATTCTGCAACCAATGACGTAGAGTACGGAGTGCCGCATGGCTCTGTCTTGGAGCCCTTGCTCTTTCTGTTGTATACAAATTACTTGCGATATTGCCTTCAAAATTCTGTTGCTCGTCCCTTGACTGGCGACTCTAACATCCCGCTACGTCACTCGTCGCCTAAAGTTATTCGAAGGTCTTTAACGAAGAATCTAGAAAAACATTTTAACCAGCTTACTTTTGACCCACGATTTCCTTCGTTCCGATTATGGCTCCTAAGTTCAATATATTTAAGTCTTTGAGTAGCGTCGTCATTGGTACGCGGAAATCAGAAAAATGTGCGTAATAGGTAAGGTTTTCAAGAAGCACGGGTTGAACAGTTTAGGAGAAGCAGGTAGTTTTATCGCGAGGGCGTTGTAGCAAAGCTAAGCCCTAGTATTTTGCGCTCGGAAGAGCTCTTGAGTTGTGACTTGCTAATACTAAGGTCCATTTCTAAGCACATGTAAGACCAACAAACTTTCAGAATCTATTGCCTTATTTAACAGTGTGCTTCTCTGAAACTTAACCTTTCCTATGCCGCCATTTCTTGCAGCTCTTGGGACTTCTATTATAGACACCAGGGACTTCATGGAATATGGCAAGGTGCCATTATTCCAGTCGTACATAACACGACATCTGTGGGGATCGATTACGATTTAAGAGCTTGCATTTGTGCAAACACGTTGGAGATCGGGTGATGAAAGTTCGAGAAGGCAATGATTCGCAGAGCTATTTTTTGTATACAATATGATCTCTATAATACTGTTTCATTTGCGAAACCCTAGACCAGGCATCCATTTGAGAGGTGTCCCTGAAAGAGGGTAAAGTACAAGGTTTTAAGAGTTTTTAGCGGCACAAAGAACGGAGTCTTGATAAGAGTGCAGCAGCTTTGGTTAACTTCTTGGAAAGTTTGGCAAAGTAGGGTTTCCATGTCAAGGATGAGTCGATTAATATCCCCAAGTAGTTAACCTTGTCCAACAAAAATATCTAGGCGAATTGAAGATATGTTTTTAAATGCACGATTGGAACGCAGTCTCTTAAACTACTCCTTGCTCTGCAGGAAAAAGTAAGACTTACAAGAAATATAAGCATTGAAATTCTCAGCGCTCAAGGGGTACGGGGGTTAAAGTACGGCAGTAGCCCGACGGCATCTGTGGGCTTTAACTTGCTTAAAGTTCTATCCAGCATGAAATAGACCTCAACATCAGTACAAAAAAGCCATTCATACGACATGATTCTGACATACTTGCTAGTATATCGAGCGATTGTGACACATTAGCATTGTATTAGTGTTCCCTCCATACCAAAGGAGAGAGCAGCACCTGTTTGACCCGCATTAAACCAAGTCAATCTTCGCGTCAACCTACAATTTTTTGTTGTGTACTAAGTTTGCATGAAAACGGATATTATGAGAACGAGGTGTTCTTACCTCCTGTTTGATTATGTCTTAATACGTTTAGCAAGAAAGTCTGGGTGAGCTCATCAATTCCGATTTGCATTGCTACGAGGAGCTCTCCCTCCAAGGTAGATATTTGAAACTTTCTGACTTATTTGGCTAACGTGCCTGACCTTTGTAGGTAAATTTAAATTGAATCGTTAATCTTTAATCTTCACAATATGGAGCTCTAAGAAGTTTTTTTTTTTTTTTGCCACTTGATTGCTAACCGCTTCAACGTAATGTCGGGGACTTCCCTGAAATTATACAGCTGTGCAATAAATCATTTGAATCCTCCAGTGCGATGTTGCGCTCCAAACATAATATGCGCGAAGAGAGCGGTTTCATTTGACGCATATGGGTCCAAAGTAGTTAAGACCCGTAGTCTGGAAAGCTCTGCTCGCCTTCATTCCGGAAGTGCAGCTACTATTGGGTCCTTCAAGAATGATGCAAAGGAATTGTCAAATTTTACGGGGGTTTTTTTGTGTCTACGCTGACTTCCCAGAATATGGTTCCACTCCATTGTGATTTTCAAAGGGTCAACATACCGTCGTCCTTCAAGAATGTTGCAAAGGAATTGTCAAATTTTACGGTTATTATTTTGTGTCTACGCTGACTTCCCAGAATATAGTTCCACTCCATTGTGACTTTCTTTCATGCCAGTTTTAAGACAGAATACAAGGCTTTTAAAATATCGATCGCTTTTGCAATAAATGTATACGTCCCGAATGCAGACAAGCTTTAAGAGACTCTCTGATGATTTTGTTAAAGCATGGTTGGTTGGTTGGTGAAGAGACAGATCCCCGGATGCGCAGTCCATCGATTGTTGGTGACAGAAAATGAGACCAGTCGTCGGATGTTGATTGAGCCTCTCAAGATGCCCTCAAAGGGAGGCTCGGACGACAGGTCGATGCTTCAGAGATCTTGAAACTGACATCACACTATCCCCTGTTATCAGGAGAGACTCTTCTTGAAGATCTTCCCAGCGGTCGAAAAAGTCGTACTGTGCTAGTTAGGTCTTCTTAGGAGATTCGCCAAACAGGGTAGCCACAAAAATTTGTCACATGTTTTGCTTGCCCACCGACCGCCGCGTAGAGGCTCTCCTAGTAGGTCGGTCAACTCGTTGAAGCATACAAACCAAGTCGAATCGAATCACCGAGCAACTATCTCACTGATTACCCAGAATCAACATGCTCGGTTCATTACTTCTTAAAATCGATGCCAGAACAGGAGGAAAACACAACGACGGACATGTGACGACAAGCGATAATAGTGCAATTTGCCGCCTCCCGAATTCACCAAATGCAAATCAGCACTTCTAAAGAAACCATGCCAGATTCTTTCGCAAAGAAATATTGTTCCGGAAATTTCTCTCGTGCGTTGGCTGTGAGCAACTTTGGAGCCGTGGTTAGCAAAGCCAGCAGCGCCTGTGTTAAAGCCTCTTAGAGATTTGCTGTAGTGAAACGTCTGCTTACGCCTTGAATTATTAAACACAGGATTAAACGGAGGATATCAACTCCATTGCGGGAAAATATTTGCACGTGAAGAAGGAGAAATATCTGGCGCTACATCAACAGGACTGGCAGACATGGAAGAATTGACTAGTTCATGGGATTTCCAGATCATCGGCATGCAGCTTAGTAAGGGTGCTTTCACTCGTCCTAAGCAAGGTAGCCGTTAAAATAATTTGTGACTTTGACTCAATCAAATTTGCAAAACTTCATTAAGGCTCATATCCTGGTCATTCCTTGGCCAGGGTGCGTGACATCTCGTCGACGAATTTATGGAATTACCTTGCAGCTTTTAACGGTCTCGCGTATTCGCAAGGGCAATTTTTGTACGTCATCTTTAACCTCTTCAAATTATGACAAATTATCTCAACCAAACTGCTGGCGGGCAAGGACAATATGTTGTAAAAACACTCAGTTGGCCCCTTGAATTTGAGAGCAAAGTACCGGATGAGTAAATCTGCCATCATAGAACACTTCATGGGAGCCTGTGTTGTCAAGGTTTCTAAAAGTAAAACGAAGCTACTCTGAACTTTTCTCGTCGATCTCTAATTAATAGATTCATCAGACCAAAGACGGTCATTGATCGATCGAGGCCATTTTAGTCATCAGACCTCATCTCGTATGACTGCATAGGTGTTCTGCTGTGTCTGGACAAACATCGGAAACGTTTAGCACGCAAATGAAGTAATGCGCAACGGCGCATATAAAAAACTGGTTTAACCGGTAGAACTAAGCTATTTTTGCGTTCTTGCTCAAGTCTTCCTTGGCTCCCTGCTGATTGAGCTGTTGATCAGCTCACCACAGCACGGTTACTGAATGAAAGTCAAGCTTGAGTGGTGGGAAAGAACATTCCAAGTCTGAAATATTTTTCACAAAATGCGTACTCTTATCGTTTGGGTAATCTTTTTCGTGGCCTTGGCAATAATGTGAACTTATGCATGCGAACTTGCTTTCGTTAGCCATCTGGGGCTTTCCATCTTGTACACGCATGCGTTTTTCATCTTGCACACGTCAGCTGAAAACAGAGGAGTTCTTTTGCAAGAGCAATAACAAAAGCGTTTTCTATTGCCTTAATCAACTAGGTGGTGTTCAGCTTTTGATTGAAAAGGAAAGCTTGGATTTCACCACCAGCAAAATGAAAGCCTGAAAACCAGGAGCACTGCGTTACCATGCCAGCAAACTTTAATCGAGGAAACCCATAACTTTTCTTCATACTGAGTAAGGTGCGACTGAAGAATTTGCCGAAAGTAGTAGTCCTGAAGACGAATGCAGAACGTTGCTTACTTGTTCGACGTAAGACTCTCTTGGTGTCAATTTGTGCCACAGGTGCACTAAACATTGTCTAAGAGGCAACCTAGTTTAAGTCCACTTTCAGCTGTCTTTAATATTTACTCGCTTATGTTTGCAGTCGGTCAAAGCTACACACAGGTAAAAGGCTATTTCATCTATTTCCGGCAGACAAAAACATCTCTTGTCGCATCTAAGGCTAAGGATTTTGTCTGTGCCCGAGTCGATCAAAAGGTTAAATCAGCGTGGGTGATGATGATGAAGACGAAGTTATAATATATGTAGTTCTGTGAAGGGAATTTCTTGGACAGGTCTTAACGGAACGAGAGTCGAGCAGCCAGTAAAACTGTTCATGACTGGGAACGCCTCAAGCGGTGAGATTTGTTTAATTGCTTTTCTTTTTGACTAAATCTGGATGTCATACAAAGCAGCGAGCCGTCTCGAAGCGGCTGAGCGCCTCCAGCTTGAAAATAAGCTTTCTATACAGAAACGTGCAGTAAAGGCTCTCATCATGATGACCTCCATCTAAACTTCTAGTTTACTTAGTGCGTTAATTGCCTTCACTCCATAACACAGCAAATCGACGCTGTGCAGCTCTAGTTTGAGGCCAACCTCTGCAAAACTGGACGCAAGCTTAGTCGTTCAGGGTCTAATGAGCCTTTAGCCGGGGACGAGTCCATACTTTCTTCCCTTAAGTTGTTGAGAGGTCGAACGTGGCCAAATCCCAGTTGATTTGGTCACTTTGAAACTTATTATAACCTTTCACCACGTGGTTCCAAACCAGGTATGATATATGGTCTAGCTAAAGTGCACACGGACTTGGGACATGGTTTTCCCAAGCTTAGGCCTATTCTTTCGGTCAGTGGCACTCCCACATAAAAGCTAGCAAAATTCTTGGTAACTGTTTTGGAACCTTTGACAACCAATGAATACACATTTAAGAACTCGTTCTCATTTGCCAGTAATATTCGCAACCAAGATGCATCCCTTTTTATGTCCTCATTTGACATAGATTAATTATTCACTGATATTCCTTCGAATGAAACAATCGGGATCTGTTGCGAAGTGTTGTTTGCTGATTCTGACTCTCATAAGGGACTAAGCGAAACCCAGCTTCGAGAGCTACTCAAATTGGCTACTAAAGACTCGTTGATCCTATTTAATGGCGATTATTACACCCAAATTGATAGCATATCAATTGGACCTCCACTTGGTCCAACCCTAGCCATATATTTCTATGTTACAAGGAAAAAAGCTTGGTTGAGAAAGTGCCCAAGCAGTTTAAGCGCAGATGATTTTATAGATATGTGGATGACATCTTTGTGCATTTAAGATGCAAATCAAGTTCAGGATTTCCACGATTTTCTGAACAAACAACACCCTAAAATGAGATTTACCGCTGAAAATAATTCTGTAACTCGCCAAGGTGAACATTTTGTCACCTCTGTGTTTATCGCATGTAAAGTTTCACGAGATCGCCCCAGTTTCAATGCTAATAATAATAGTAATAATTGTAAGTTTGGTTCATCACTATGTACTTTCGGCAGAGTACGGTCGCTAACTAATTACGCGGATGGCAACTTCCAACATCTTGCTCATGAATCGATCGACGTTGCAACCAAGATCTTTCAGCGACTGCCTGAGCCTGCTGCTTGAAGATGCCCAGCCTAATAATAAATTACTCCGAGATTAAGGGGAAGTCCACACAGGGCATAAGACGTTCAGACCGCAGATTCGTATATCTATTAGTTTGTAGGATCCAGCTTTGTGCGTATTGGTTTCAAATAGGACCGTTCTACAGCAGTCATTATATGCGGCCATTGTTTATTGAGATCCAGCACCAGACGCGAAAATATCTCTGACGGCCGCGGTAAACCAGAACCAGGCAGGTCACCGTACAGCTTTATGTTTTCGTTTTTCATTTAGCAATGAGGTTGACGAGAGTATATATTTACTCAACATGATCATCCAGCGCTTCCCTATCGCCAACTTTCTTCGCCAACTTAAAAGCGAAAGCATGAAGCCGTCTGGTTCTTTCACCACAACAAGCGCTCTGACGCACATCTGCGAAACAAAAACACGTTTTGCCTGAAGATTCCCACAGAGGTCGCATTTTCCGGATTGACCTCAAATAAATAATAATTACCCTTGATTCAAGAGTAATTTTAAGGTCCCCTGCGAGAAAAGCCACTTACATTGCCTGGAAGCTGAGCGCAAGTTTCCAGTTTTGGGGCGATTCGATAGTGCAGATATTTTTAACGTCCAAGGTGATCGCACTTAGTTCTTTCAGCCAGCCAAGCATCATCTGGGAAATGATCTGATCGTGATATTATTTTGCAAATTGTATTATCAGGTTGAAGTAAACCCAATGCTGCCCAGCAAGATGTTTCTTTTATTTTGCAAAGGTTTCTCTTCGTTTTGCTATTATTTTTATTCATTTCGGTTATTTTTACGGGTGTTTGTAGTCTAGCTTTGCTCAGCATTTTGCTGACGATACTGTTATATCTTTTAGATGTTTGTCTCCTAAGCTCTTGAAATTACTTATGACGCAAGAAATTTCCAAAATCTTTGACTGGCTCTGTGCCAATAGATTATCTCTAAACGCTGCCAAGACGGATATTCTTTTATACAACCCTAAAAGAAAGGCTTGTATGGGTAGACTTACTCTGAAGATCATAAGAAAGAAAATATAATTATCTTCCAAAGTGAAGTACATAGGCGTTGTACTCGACTCAAGACTTTTGCGGAGATTTCACGTTTCCGTACTCTCTAAAACACTAACGAGGGCAATCGGACTTCTCTCTAAAGTTCGTTATTACGTTGATGATATAACTATCAAATCATTATATTACAGTTTATTTCACCCACCTTACATACGGATGTCTTGTGGCATGTCCAGCAAAAATAGGATACCCTAATACCCTAAATAGAATTTCGATGCTGCAACGGCAAATAAAAAGAGTAATTACATTTTCCGATCCTACATCAAACTTACACTCTCATCTGGAGATTATGAAACTGGAAGACGCAATTACATTAAATTTGGCCTTATTCATGCATGAATGGCATTGGAGGAGGCTTCCAAGGACTTTAGACAACTTCTTCAACTTTCACATTTCTAAAGTGAAGATGAGAGCAAGTGAATTGGCGAAACTATCAGTACCAATAGAAAAAACTGAACTCTATGGCAGTAGAAATATAATTTTTAAAGGTGCCGCGTTGTAAAACCATCTGCATAACATTGGCATAAAAATCTCTAATTCAAAACCACCTTTCAGAAAGGAAATCAAAGCGTTATTGGTAGCAGCGTATGACTAACGTTTCTATCGAGTGTACTGGGCATTTTATTGAAGCATTTGGTGTTGGATGGAATATCTTTGGCAATAAATTTTAGTAGTGATTTATATTTTGATCGAAGTATGGCGTTACCTCCACTAACAAGCCTTATAAAGTCGCTGCAAATACCTTCTTTGTACGAATGTACTCATTTAGTAATTTTCGATATCCTTTACGCATCGTGCACTTCTATCGAGTGCCTAATGTGATTGATTTGATGATTAATTTGGATGTTTTGCAATCTTGCACACGACCGTTTTGTTCGCATTCACTCCGAATTAAGTAGACGGAACTGCGCACTAAACGTTGAAATTCAATGACGCTTGTCTTTATCTATTCATCCCCACTATGCTTCAAAGTCTTATATCCATATTGGAACGGAGCAAAGATTCAGACTGATGATAAACTTATCATCGGTATGAGTCGCTACCTAAATAGACTATAACCTCATTAGCTGTACTCTAAATGAGAGAGTACTCTCATTATGTCTGTGTAAAATGTAAACGCGAACTCAGATTTTGGTGGCATTCTCTATCTGATTATCCTGAGGCGATAGAGGATGCTTCCGCCTTCAGGAAATGCATTTACGTTTTCAGTTTTGACTTCGAGTACATTCTTCGTTTTCCTTTTCTTTTATCTGTTTGAGGTCTTCATGAATGGCATTTCTGAAGAAAAATAAATCTTGTTGTTGTTGTTGTTGTTTATTATTTTTTTTGTTATCAAATATTTTCCAACTGGTCGTTTTCACTTGTCCGTGCAGATCGACGTCATTGTTCATGCGCTCAAGAGCACAGATGATTAACGCATGCTCTTCATGCAGTATGGTGTAAAATTTTCCCAATTCCGCAACGATGTAAGTAATACGAACTCTTGAGATGATATTCTTTTAATTAATCATGTATCCGGAACCCCTGCACCTAGCGGTTGCAGAGTTTAAACAAGACAACTTCTGCAGCGTCGCCCATCATTGTGTCTCGAAGTCATATTCGTATAGATTTGGATTGAAATCGTGGCATGCAATCACAAAACGCCGTGGGATCGTAGATTCTCTCAATAATATGAGCGTCTAATATCTCCTCATCTTGATCATTACAGGTACGCATATCCGGGCTTTGCTTCCCCCTCACTACGTTTTTTTATTATCACATTTTTAATGAAGAAGTTCTTAAACGAAGTCTAAACAACTAGTACTTATGATGGTGGTGATCATCTTTAACGATGTGCAAAGATGCAGTGCAAAGAGTCAGAAATTACGCGGCGTCAGCAGTTTTATCGCAAATGCATTCTCGCAAGTACCTGGTCGGGTTAGGTTGAATCAGATGAAAATGAATGGCATTACACCAATCAGAAAGGCAAGATGACTTATGTAACAGGCTTGATATAGAATACACTCATGTTTCCCGCCAAATCTTGACGTGGTGATAAGATTTGAGCACTGAACTAAGGTCAGCTATGGATAAGATGATAAGACGTTCCACCAAATGCTCTGGTCAATAACATTAAAAAAAATGCTTGAACATGGAAAGACAGCGAATCTCGCGGATGTGTTCATTATATATATATATATATATATATATAT
>QQSS02204870.1:0-11852 GCA_003687565.2 Craspedacusta sowerbii
TATATATATATATATATATATATCGGAAGCCTTATCAATGTGCTAGGAAGTTAGCACATACCTCCTCAACTCTAGAGGAGAGTTCTTGTTAGAAAACCTAATCGGGTGATGGGATGGCTTAACGCATTTTATAAGGATTTTTCTAGAGCCACATTAGAATAGCTGTCACGAGCTGGCGTAAAAGATGAAACAGCCTTCTTTTCGTTAATAACAATAGGTGTTAATAGAAAAAAGTTACGACTAGCCACGAAAAAAGTTTGCAGGGCAAGAGAAGCAGGTATCATCTTCGCTGAGCTAGACTATCCCAGCCCAGCTATTCGTCCAATCACTCCGATTGGTGCTTTGCCAGCAGCCAGATGCTACCAGACCAGTTTTTTTTTGGCTACTACTATCCCCTCGCAAGTTATCCAAATCTAAAAACGTGAGCCCCAGTGCCCGAAAAAGGGTCATAAAGAGTGTCGAAGAGAGATTCCCCATGGTTACGGGTGAGAAAACAATATGGAAATAATTTAATTTAGTGAATAAAATTTGCCAGCGGTAGAAGATAGAAAAACAAGCGTATACCGGTTATTCGCTATCATACTTGATTCTTCAGTGGGAGTGAAAGCCGATCTGATACAACATGAAGACAGCAGTTGCCGTTTCCTCCTAGGATAAATGACCGTAAACCAGTCCAGTATGGATGCACGTGGAACATACTAACAATCATGCCTATAAAATTCCTGACCAAAGAAAAAACAAGCTTCATTATGACCAAGTACAAGCTTCAACATAACCAACCACAAGCTTCAACCTGACCAACTACAAATCGGCAATCATGAACAGATCCAGGTTGGAGAAACGTAAAAATGCCAATACCACGCCAGAAAACGTACAAAATTACCAGAAGATTAGAAATACGTGCGTATCATTGAAACAAAAGCTATAAAGGAAAGATTTCTAGTGGTTATTGAAGGTGGGTTATTAACTAAAGCAAAGTTCTGGAATTTAATAAAACCGTTCGTGAGCAACAAGGAAACTCAAGGAAACGACGAAATTATGCTATAAGAAAATGACAACATCGTGAAGAATCCTCAGGAAGTTTGCGAAATTTTCAGTAGCTACTATATAAACATTGTAGAGCACAGCTCTGGTCGTAAGCCTAAAGATTGAAGCGAATAAAGATGGCGCCATCTTGGCTCGTACCCTATTTCGGCCAAGATCCGAAAGCGTGAAGAACTAGCTGCGTGTAGGTCAAGTGTCTTTTCTTGAGATCAGCGGGGTGACCGCTCGGACAAGAAGAACTACAGGCCAGGAAGTATTCTAAATACCATTTCTAAAATTTTTGGAAAGTCGTTAAAACTTCAAATAGCACCATATATAGAATAACATCTTTCAGTTTTTATTTCAGCATGCAGAAACAAATACAATAGTCAGCATGTTTTAATTCGACTGTTAGAAACTTGGAGAAAAAAACCTCGACAAGAATTACGTAGTTGGCGCTGCAATGATGCATCTGTCAAAAGCATTCGACTGCATACCACATGATCTTTTAATAGCAAAGATAGGGGCGTACGGACTAAACATCGACGCACTGGCTTACATCTACTTGAACTTAAAGGGACGAGAGCAAGCGGCTTGCAAAGTTGAATTCTTCTTCAACTTCAACATGACCAACTACAAGTTTTAACATGACCGACTACAAGCTGGAACATGACCGACTACAAGCTGCAATATGACCAACTACAAGCTGTAACATGACCACCTACAAGCTTCAACATGATCATCCACAAGAATCACCATGACCAACTACAAACTACAACATGACCAACTACAAGCTGCAATATGACCAACTACAAGCTGCAAAATGACCAACTACAGGCTTCAACATGACCAACTACAAACTGCAAACTTCAACATGACCAACTACACGTTTCCAGATGACCAACTACACGTTTCCAGATGACCAACTACACGTTTCAAGATGACCAACTACAAGCTGCAACATGACCAACTACAAACTGCAAAATGACCAACTACACACTACAACATGACCAACTACCAGTTTCAACATGACCCACTACAGGCTGCACCATGAAAAATTACCAGCCGCATCATGAACTACAAGTATCATGAAAATAATCTTGCTCAAACTCGACATGACCTCTCCCACACGCCGATCAACTCTACATTGGCGAGACAAATCCAGATCAAGAGTTCATGCAAAGAAGAAACGCCTGTTAAAATCGGGCTGAAATTTATTCGAATCTTCTAAAGCAATCAAGAAAAAACTAACTCTACTTTATAAAAAGATAAAACGAAACCATTCTAATATGCTTATTACTTGAAATGCTACTTTCTGAACTCTGATTAACACTATTATGATCATACCGCGCGCCAGCAAGAAAATAAAAATTTTGAAGAAGGTATTCGAATTGCTCAAAGTTTCGAAGTGAAAGCAACTAAAATGCGACAGACAACTGTTGCATGACTGACAGCTCGAGCCAAGAACCAAAGCGAAGCGCTTAAAGGGCATCGACAGTACATACGTGCTTTGTTAGGTCCCGCCAGCAATAAAATCCAATGAGAGGAAAGGGGAAGACTTATGTGATGTTTAAGTGCCTGATCTAGCCCCAACTCGGTTTACATAAACCTGCTCGCTTGAAACAACAGATTGCTACACACGCTGCAATAGCACTACTAGACAAGCCGAGCGCGCCATGCTATCACCATAGCAAAGTATGTCGCACTAATACAAGCACGAAATGATACTTTAGCCTTTCCCTGACGGGGAGAAAAGGGTCAAAATTTGCCCGAAAAACGTTTGGCTACACAGGACAAACCCGAAGGGTTTGCTACAAAGTTGCTTGGTAAATAATTGTAAGCGCTAACAAAACGAACGCCTGCATCTCCTTCTTAAATAAGAAAAAATTAAAAAATTGCCCGGATGCGGAGCATTCTACGTCAATTACGAAGTACGACACCACGGTATCAAAGCCGCGAATTCACCACGAATAAAAGCAGGATATACAAAGGTTACAGCAGCCAGCAATTGTTGAGTTAAGTTACGGACTGTAACCAAGCCAAAAAACGCCAAGAAATAATGCTTCTGGAACAAGCATGTCACAGAAAATAAAGCAAAAAACCAATATGCATATATGCCGAAACTCAAAAAAGAATGACTAAAGAAATCTAAATGTAGCACCGCATACGTCCACATCATCGACAGGAAAACAAGCGACCTTGACCCGGATCATGACGATGGCACGTTAGCGCAAGGTACTATCCACAACATCAAGCATCTATCAACAACCGAACATATAATAAAAGCTAGGCTAAAAAATATCCCCAAACTATACGCAAAACAAATCCTTTACCTCGCACGTAAGGTAACCACGCGCGTCCCGCATGACATGGTCTGAAAACTATGTTAAACTTTTCCTATTTATAATAAACACAAACAAGAAGAGCTACTACGTACAAAGTCCGTAGATGAAAGCTAAGGTTAACTGGAAGAAGAGCCACACATGACTGCCACCAGAGAATGCGAATAGACGTTCACAAAACGGCGGGTGCATCGTTTCATATTCAGTACAGGTCTGTACACTTAAGGGCTTTTGACTCGTCGAAAGGCTGGTACAACAAATTAATTACCAGAAAGCAGCGGAGCACTTTCAAGCTAAAAAAAATCTGGCTTAGAAGCACTCGGACAGCTCAACCTTGCCTTCCATAACTTGCCAGAGATGTCCTTCGCGACTGTCTTCCACTATTCCAATACCGCTCTTGCGCAACTCGTCTTCGATCAGCGGCGCGCGAACTTTCATTACAAGCTCTAGAGCACGCCAATCTTCAGAACTCACTTTGTAATGAATCTACAATCAAGAATGAATTTAAGGCACGAAAATTCATGATTTATCGCAGAAAAAGGGGGACCCTTCTTCCAACATTGGCCCTACAGACGAAAACAATAGAAAAAGCTCCTTTAACTTATCATTACCGCTACCATTTCGGGAGCCAAATTTGAGTACATTCAAATATTTAAACCCACCTTCTCCACATATTCACTTTCACCGTCATTAGAACTATTGGCTGATCCAAATTCTTCTCCTAAAATATTACGATGGCTCGGTTCCACTTCAACGTAACCCGTCGTCTGGTCTGCAAGTAGTGGTGACTCAGCCTCAAGTTCTGAATTAACAGCGCATGGGTCGTCATCAGCGCATGGATCGTCATCAGCGCATGGATCGTCATCAGCGTCGGCAACACAAATTGTCATGCTAGCATGGTCAGCCGACGACATGAACACTTGCATCCCACTGGGGTCCACGTCATTTAGTTTATTTTCTATGACAAGCCCCTGCTCCACTCCTAGACTAACCGTGGCAATAAGCTTATCTTCATCCACGGTTACTTCAGGTCGGACGACCCCATAGCTGTCGTTAAGTTTGGCTTCCGTGCCGGTATGAAGGCTAATAACAGTGCCGGTCTGATACTCCGGTTCGCAAGGAGCAACTCTAAAAGTATTCTCGACATCTTCACGATGCGTTAATTTAAAACCGGGTACAGGATCAGTCATCCAGGCCTGATACACATCAATCTCTAAGTTTTCCCCGGTGACCTCATTGACGACATAACTCGAGGCCAAATTCCCAAGGTCTTCTGTATATCCAGAAATGCCAACTTCGACATGCAGTCTTGGAGCGATACTTGACTGACGTAAGTTTTCCTAGAAAGCATGTAGGACGTATCAATTAACGAGAAATAACCACATAATCTTGAACAAGAACTCAAATGAGTAGCTTTCCACGTATAACAAAAGGATTAAGGAAAAAGATTACCCTGAGTGTTTGAAGTGTATATTGAACGGAGGACTTCAAAAATAATTAAAAAGCTCACAGGCCGCTCATGATTTCATGACTCTCGAATGTAAAACTACTGCCAGGGTGTAATACATGCATAGGCCGCGCCACCATATACTGAACGAAGATAATTCGATTTTCTTATGAAAATAACATCCACAACACCCATACAAACAAACAAACCAGAAAAAAAACACAACAGAAGCACACACAAATATAATCAGCAAACTAACAAAAAAGTTTTAAAAAATCTGCAAATGCGATAGATAAATAAAAGATGAGACAGAATAAAAATATAACAAAAATTCAAATAAATAAAATTAATAAAACGCCCCTTAGGTGCTGCTAAGCTTTCGATATGCTGAAACGCCCCAAAGGGAATTAGTGGCTGTGGACGGGCAGTGATATAAACGTAAGACCTACGCCGCACGAATCATA
Source organism: Craspedacusta sowerbii (assembly GCA_003687565.2). Lineage (NCBI taxonomy): Eukaryota > Metazoa > Cnidaria > Hydrozoa > Limnomedusae > Olindiidae > Craspedacusta > Craspedacusta sowerbii. The sequence continues at coordinate 5,277 of QQSS02204870.1, forward strand.
AAGGTTTCTTCCTCAGCATCATCGAAAACGTCAAGGCCGAAAGAGTCTTCCATAGCGCTTATCAGACAGGGGCTCACGCACAAAATTGCTATCACGAAGAACGCATCATTTGCTAGAAAATTTTACAGATAAAAATGGCGACGCACAGAATTCAAAGCTCCTGTCTTACGTACTGCGCAGCTGCCCCGCCCATAGAAAGCACGTCTTCAAAGCCAGAGATCATGAACACATACTTTACCCTGCCGTCTACGACTTTTTCCGATAAAAAGTGCGTCGATGAGCATATGAAAGGAACGGAACATGGCGGCTAGATGGTAGAGAACAAAGCAGCATATTAGAATGCATAAAAGCAGATAAGTTACCTTTTTTCTTTCCACAGCCTCTGCGTCCTGTTCTTCCTCCACCATCTGACGCTCTATACTTTTTATCTCCGGTTCTTCCTTTACCTTGTCTTTGATTTCCTCTTCCTCCGCCATCTGACGCTCTATATTTTATCTCCGGTTCTTCCTTTACCTTGTCTTTGATTTCCTCTTCCTCCGCCATCTGACGCTCTATACTTTTTATCTCCGGTTCTTCCTTTACCTTGTCTTTCATTTCCTCTTCCTCCGCCATCTGACGCTCTACACTTTTTATCTCCGGTTCTTCCTTTACCTTGTCTTTCATTTCCTCTTCCTCCGCCATCTGACGCTCTAGACTTTCCATCTCCGGTCCTATGTTTGCTTTGTCATTGATTTCTTTGTCCGGCGTTTGGTCCGTTTCCAAAATTTCTCTTTCCTCGCAGTCGTTACGATCTTTTTCAAAGTTCAAGCTTTTTTGTTCCTCTTCCGATTTCAGCAGGTTAAACGAGCTAGCTGGACGGAGATATTCTTGACTAACTTCTTCGGCAAGATGCGTTTCATTTTTCTCACGATGCAGTAGCTCTTCTTCAAATAGCCCACTTTCTGCTTTATCATTGGCTCCAGCTTCTTCCTTCCCTTTTCTACCAGGATCCGCAAGTCGCTTCTTTGCTTTCTCTGCAGACTTTTGCGACTTCTCGGTTTCATTGGCTGCACTTTTTGCGTCGCTTTTCTTACGGCCTACCGTTTTAATAATTTCTGGTTTGTCACGGCAACTTGCAGAGCCAGCCTTTCTAGCTTTTTCTTTTGCTGATGTATCGGTCGACATCGGGCTTTTCGTAGAACTTGCCTCTATCGTCTTGACGGTCTTAGGCTTCGCTTTCACTTCGGTGCGCTTAGGGCTAGACACACCGGCCGCTTTGGGTGCAGATTTAGCAACAGACTTTCCCACAGATGACAAAAGCAAGTCGGTTCGCATGGTAGGGCCTTCCACTTCTGAGATCTCCTTGGATTTGATGTGAGACCTGTGAGGTGTCGCTTTTTCTTCTACGCGATTGGGACTTACCTTTAGCGAACTTGGCGACAATTTGGACCTTCCAGGCAGAGCTTGAACATCAAGCTTTCCAGATGACGCAGTCCTTTTTTTATCCCTTACTTCTAGCGCAGTGGCAGGTCGCACAGGCTTGCTAACATTCCCGATCGTAATCTTCGCCTCTGCAAGCAATGGCTCACGCAGTTTTTAGGGTCAGCACTAATCGGTTTTTTACTTTCACGGGCAATTTTTAACGCAACAGCTTTCGTCGCTGGCGCTGACTTTGTTTTACTGCTTGCTGTACGCTGTCTTGCTGGAGCAAACTTCGATGAGACTGAAGAGTCGGACGTAAGGTCTATATCGCCATCCGCCATTGTAACAGACTTTTTTTCGGAAGCAACCACAGCAACATCAGATTCTTCGACTGTTTCTTTCCTCGCATGAATGAGGCTTGAAGTAGACGAAGAATATTTTTTTCTGCTAACAGCTGGGTTTGACTTCAACCCCGCTCCAGGTTCTGTCAACCTTTTAAGCAAAGCTTCCTTCTTGCTTCGCTCTTCTTCTTCGAGCTTTCGCTTTCGTTCTAGCACAGACGCTCGACGATCCCCTCCCTTCTTTTGTTGATCAACAACCTTTTTCTTCCTCGCCTCGTCCAACTTCTCTCTTCTTGCTTCATTAGACAACGTTCCACGTACAGGCCCTGGCAATGTACATTTGAGCGTATCAAGACATACAGAAGACTCAGTTACATTCAGCTCAGACGTTTTTGAAACGGAGGAAGGTGCTTGCGTGTCTGGAGACGATGATCCTGTATCAGAAATGTGACCACAGGCAACCGCTGCCAGAGGATCAAAACCCGCTTCACGTGCATTCGCAACCGAGTCAGTCACTGCTGGATCAATAGATCTCAAAACTTGGTTGTGGTCCATACCTTCTGATGAGATACCTAAGAAACAACAAAATGCATGTTAAAACACGATTTCCAACCAATCTTGCATCTTAAACGTGCCTTAAGCAATAGACACACGGACTGGCTTTAAAGGTTGCCTTCAGTTTTCTCCAAACTAAGAGCGAGTCCAAAACAGTTAGCCACAAGCCAAACTGTCTAAAGGCTGTTGGGCACTATCTTTCGAATGTGCTACGAACTGTCATCAGCAGGTCCACTACCACGACAGACAACCAGCACTGCTTAAGAGTAAAACGCAAACAGCAGTGAAGCAACCACAGGAAAGTTGGCTAATGTCCCATCATTACCATAAACGCAACCACGCAAACCGTCGTGAAAAGATTGCGAAAGAATGATGCGTTTCTGAAGGCAGCCTGTCTTCATTGGATCTTCATAAGCCAACTTCGATGCACCGAGCCAAGGTTTGTATGGTATATAAAGGCCATGTACAGAGTCTTGAGGTTCTTCGAGTAAATTTCCGGCATGCCTTGCACAGAAGGACTTGTTTGAAGTACATTGCCAGCACAAAATCCGGGCTGGCTCTTGGCTCAGTAGCAAGCCATCTTCAAAAACATGCGGCACTGACACCTTATTCAATATTGATGATACAGCCCTGGAGACGACGCGCCTACTGCGCCTAACGCGATTTTCTACTCTAGAAGGGCAAGTAACGGGCTTGCTTGCAAAAGCAGATGACGGCGAGCAGAATAGTAGGCGGCTATGCTTTCCAATAGATGGCATTCCTGTTAACCCGAACGGACGCGAGAAAGCCGCTGAGGAAGGTTCGAGAAGCCGTGAAGAGAGTAATCAAAGAAGTTGGAATAAATGTGCGCGATGACGCGACCGATCGGGCGCCCCGAGTTGGAAAAGACAAGTTTAAAGAGGGGAAACAAAACACGCTAGTCATAGTAAGATTCGTGTCCTTTCACTACCGCACGATGACCTACAAAGCGCGTAAAAACACCAAAAGATTTTGAATCTACCTCGATATCACCAAAACCAAAGCTCTTTTAATCAATAAAGCCAACGAACTTATTCGACAGAAAGGATTCGTTTGCCTTCGCTGAACTCAACTGCCGTCCATGCATCAAAACCGGAGGTAATTTTAATAACTTTTCTACTGACGCCGACCTTATGCAAATGCTTGCCTAACTGCTAACTTTTATTGGCCCCAATCTAGGTGTCAAAGATACTGCGACTTATTGCTCCCTTTAAACAGGTTAAGCTACTATTGTCTATTATGTTTTTTTTGCTTACTCACCGATTAAGGGCCATTTGTTGCACGCGGCCCTATATTATAATCGGTGTAGACAATTCTTATCTAGTTTGTTGTGCTTAACTAATTTTTTGAGAGTCCATTCGCACGCAATGTAACGCTGCATGCAGCCCCCCCCCCCCCCCAACACAAAATATCGCGGAATCATCCAGCAGAGACAGACATGCGCAGTAAGCACGGGGTCCAGCCAAGTACTTACAATAAGATTAAGGCCCAAGGGGTGGGGTACCGTAGGCTGGAAAGCTCCGAAATCAACAGATAGCATCTATAACAAAGATTCTGGATGAATTGACAATATTGCTCTCATTAGCAAAATATAAGCTTCCAGTAATTGCTATTTCGGAAACGCGCCTAACAGAACTTATAGGAATAAGAACTTGCTTCGACTTGCCAAACTACACTTTCGTAGACAAGAAAACTCTAACGAAAGCTGGATGTGCTGGTTTTTAGATTCACAATTCCCTCTTTAAGGCTACCGAAATATGCTAACATCTATGCTTTTAATCTGAAAACGAAGCTGAAGCAGTCTTTATCAAAATCGAACAAAAGAATAGGAAAAACATCATTAGCGGGAGTATATACAAACATCCTGAAATGCGTATACAAGATTTTACATACTGTTTTAAATTAAAAACCTTAAATATGGTAAGCAACGAGAATAAATTTGCTAATCTAATGGGAGATTTTTATATTAAGCTTTTAAATTATGACAATAATATGGAAACGTGCGAGTTTTAGGACGCGATGAGTTGTTATTTCTTCCAGCCACTGATTCTGCAACCTTCTCGTGTGACTTAACGCTCCCACACACTTCTTGACAACAATTTTACTAACGATGTCCAATACATTTCGATTAGTGGAAAGATAACTAGAAAAATATGAGGTCATTTTCCGCAATTCTCGACCTTACGGAAAGCTAACCCTACCAAATTTGGAACTTTAAGGAAGACAAATTCCTGGAAGAAATTACAAGAGTAGATTGGGCATCCTTAACCTCTTCAAGCCACCTATTAGAAAAGCTGACTTTCGGCTCACAATTGTCCTTGGAGGCACAAAATTATTTTTTTCCCACTAGGCAAAGTCTGTAGGGGTCTTGATTGACGAATCCTTGCCTTGGAAGCCACATGCCACAAAACTCTCTAGAAACTGACCCGAATAGCTGCAATATTATCAAGGGCGCGCCCTTAAGTACCGTTTCATACCCTTAAGAGTCTTTACTACAGCCTACTTTAGTGCCACCTGACATATGGATGCCTAGCATGGGGTTTTGCTAGTAACACGGTCCTACAAAGACCATATCCTATACAAAAACAGACGATTAGAATAATCACTTCTTCTGACTACCATACCCCGACATCAAACCTATTTGCTTAATTACAAATTCTTAGGCTTGAGGATCTAATAGAACTAAATAGATGCTTTTTAATGTTCGACGGGAAACATGGTGACTGCCAATGTCTCTCAAGTTTTTCTTCTCTGTGCGATCACAATCTAGAAGCACAACAACTGACGGGCAAAGAAGCAAAGCTCCATGTGCCTAGGACAAAACCCCTCCTTTACGGCAATAGACCATTAAAGTCGCTGGCGCACACACGCTAAATAAGTTGATTGACCTAGAGATTAACCTCGCTACTAGTAAAGCATTATAAAAACGACAATTATTTGCTCTTCTTACTTCGAAGTATTAAATTATGATTACATACAGCTGCATGTTTAAACCTATTCCTGCCTGAGACAATTATACATTATTGTCTCCATCAAACCGCTCGACCCTCATTGGCCAAACTGTGACAGAAACCGTTAAAAGATGTTGATTATAATGACTTTTACAATTTAATTTCGCATTCTTCTCTCGAGAAGTATTACGGAGGCTCTTCAATACTGATTAGCTTTGCTAAGAAGAGCCCTCCTTCCCATTGTGTGACAGATTTTGATAACTCTTCTGTAAATTTTTGTACGCACTTTTGGGAAAAGAGTTGTTGTTGTTGTTGTTGTTGTTGTTGTAGTTGTTGTTGTTGTTGTACTGCTACTTGCGCCTGCTACGGCCTCATTGCTCCCTGCAAGGGTAAGTCCGAGTAGGCACCACTTCTATTTACCGTAAAGTGACACTCACCGGTCTACTCACTAACTTTTACAGCTTCTGCAGCAATTCATGTAAGATTGGCTTGATCAAAACTCTCATCGATCGCGTATTTAAAATTAATAGCTCATGGTCTGGGTTTCACAGTGATTTAGAAAAAACTACGACTTTTCTAGCAAAAAATCCATTCCCTGAGAGCCTCATTAGCAAATGTGTGAAGTCCTATCTGCATAATAAGTTTGAATCCAAGTGATAAATTATCCCAGATACCCCACGTGATAAATTATCGGCGGGTGAACGAACGCGCTACTACAAGCTCCCTTATATAGGTTTTGCATCTAACTTAACTAACCAAAAAATTTGTAACATTGTTAGTAAGTATTGCGTAGGCATTGATGTTGACACTTTCAGAATATGGCTAAGAAAAAAATATTGTCTCAAAAACTATTATGATTTCTTCTCCAACGCATTTCCAAAAATCTGGGAGATGCTTTAGAAACTTCTAAAATTTGATGCACATCAAGGTTTAAGACTACATTCATAAAATATAAAAGAATTGAAGGCCAAGAGTTCATGTAAGTGGATTAATTAAAGCTAAGTAAAAGTTACCCATTGCTGAAATTCCCGAACCTTTTCTTAATGAATAATATATAAATAAATAAGGAGTAACACAACAGAATATATTCCCTAGTCAAATCTTTAAGAAACCACTATTTTACTGACTAAGTAGTTTACGGTCTAACTGCAATACTTATGGTCCTTCCTGACTGCATCTCAGAGTTTTTCGTTTGCTAACCTCTTGTATGGATACAAGAATTTACCATTAATTTGAAGCTCTGCCTTGATACTATCTACATTCAGACACTTCTGTTAATTTCTCTGGGGAGGTATATATATATATATATA
>QQSS02204881.1:0-11852 GCA_003687565.2 Craspedacusta sowerbii
CTATCTATCTATCTATCTATCTATCTATCTATCTATCTATCTATCTATCTATCTATCGATCTATCTATCTATCTATCGATCTATCTATCTATTTATCTTTCTAACGATCTGTCTATCAGTCTCTATGTCTACCTATCAGTCTGTCTACCTGTCTATCCATATGTATATCTATCTATGTCTATATCTATCTATGTCTATATCAATCTGCATCTATCTATCGATTAATTGGCATTTGACCTTGACTTCATTCATTGAATTGCATGTCATTTTATGTATTAATATGCAATAGGCATTACTTAATCTATGGCGTAAAAACCTGATAAGTGCAGAAAGGCTTGTTTTGTATGGCCTTTTCGTGAAAAAACTCTGCAATATTCATGTGCTTTTCAACTGCACTTTGAATGGGAGTATAACGAATGTCATAGGCAGTACCCTACCAAGCTCTCTTAAGATCGATTGCCATTTACGGGTTTGACTATATTTGCGTCTTTAATTTTCTATATCGCTATCGCCTCCGAAACTTGACTACAGCTTTGAAACGATGCTGCTGCAATTACCGACTGAAACAGCAAAATCAAAGCTTTCTTCCTGCGTCTTTGCGATGGTGAAACTGATGAAGTAGGACGGTAAGGATAGACCGATGTCATGGGTTTTTCTGGGAACAGTGGTCTTCTTTCTTGCCTTGCTCCACCTTGGTCGGCTAATACTGGCTTACTTGACTGGTGTCTGAAAAATTTTGCTTTCGATGAAGCCCTTTATCGAAAAAGGCACAAGGCACAACTAATTTCTTATAACCTTACCTTACGCAGTAAGGTTCGGCATTCTGCCACGGAGTATAGCGGTGAAAAATTCCCGGAGATTTCCTCGGCGTCTATAATAAACGAGCACAGTTTCTGACATGCTTTACTAGCCTTCGGTGCAGATGCTCTTCCCAATTTCCAACCGGCTTATAACAAAAAAAAGGCGTATTTTTATATATCCTTTACTTGCCTTGAACCATTGTAAAGTCTTCGTTTCTGTCATTGCTATGTTCGTAATTCTTTGTTGCTATGATCTTCTTGATCGCCTGGTGGGGCGCTGCATGCAGGTTTGTGTAACCATTTCCTTGAAATATGCTGCGTGTGTGTGTGTGCATGTTTAAAATGTGCGAGAGGTAGGAATGGTAGATTGTCACCACAACATGGCTAATACGGGGGTCGCAATGTTGGTTCATACTGATCAGTGGAGAGCTTCCCTTGGGTATGTCGTGATCCTAGCAATTCTAAGAGGTAGATCGTGCCAGAAACGGAAATTTCAACCAAGAGCACATGAATCAGGAAAACATACTCGTTTTATGTTACCCATGCACTTCGAAGATTTCAAATCACCGATGCTCAGCAAAAAAAATTTTTGAGGACGGATGAGTCTGAAAATTTTGCGATAGAAGCTACTTTATTTACCTAATTGCACAAACGAATCTTCAATTCTTACACTTCACGTTATATTGTTGACAAAGAAGATTTATTTATCAAGATTTATTTACTTTTCAAAAGATAAACATGTTTGTTTTACATCGCTTCGAAAGAGAGCCAACTTATGCCACATTTAATGCATTAGTCCACTGGACAGTGACAAATATAAGGCTATGTCTACTTTATCCGTCTTGCCTGAGCTCTGGTCTGTTGACATGTGTGGTAATAGTGCGCATAGTCATGTTGAAAAGTAATCTTGTCAACACCCAGCTCGTAGAACTACAATTCTACAATTCCTACCGCACTTGCGTTATTGGGAACAAATTCGTCTGGGACCATCGCTTCTTGGAAGGTTAAAATGACCATGATGATAATGTAGGACATTTTTGATAATGTTGCGATACACTTCCCAAATTGACCCCTAGTAGTCTAGAGTCACATGACGTTGGTTAAGACGTACCTGATTACTTACATGAGTCAAGTTGGAGGTATTCTCAAGTGGCGTTAGTATGGGCTCCTTACTTTGGATGCAAAGCTTTCTAGAACATGTCATTGTACAATGCAATTATCGGTCGCTTTTAACCGATGTGAGAATTTTCGAGCAAGCTGACTAGAGAATAATTGTTTGTAAGATACACCTGCCTTGTAAATACATACAGAAATTTTCTTTTCATAAGGTGTCGGAATCGGTTATTGCGCCCAGCATTTGCAGATGCGTGCAGTTCCGATTGTGTGCAGTTACAGACAGCAGTGCCGATCATTGGTCCAACAACAGGCCAAGGCGTGGAATTCATGCTTCCGTTCCTACGTGGTTGATCCGTTTTCAAAAAAATTTTTGCCATAAGCAAATATCAAGCACCACAACTCGTCTGGAGAAAATCCGCTCGCCCATATAGCCCACCACGGTTCGCTCTAACAATGCAAACACGAAGGCGGTAAAATAGCTTGCTCTTGTGTGTGCTAAGAACTACTAATCAGCTTAGTAGGGTCCCACGGCACTTCTTTTATATACATCTTAACACCGCAGACAGACAACAACTTATAAGATTTAAGTACTTAAGCAACAGTTCCAAACAACTGCAACTCAACAAGGGACCGTGTGTTATTGTTGTTAAGGAATACGAGACATGCAGAGAGTTGTTATTACTTCGATGCAAAGGCGGAGCTAGCTCTGCACGCTGCGTGGCAATACGCTTGCCTTCGTCTACCGAGTGGTAAAAAGATTAGAAAAAATATAAAGACGTCAATCGTCTGAAATCAGACGGAATCGGCTCTTGCGTCAATCAAAGGCAACTCCTCTATGTCGCGTACTTATAGCGAACGGAGAGAGGTCCAACCATAATGCTCCAAGTAAGAGTTGAACAACTTTGCTGTTCCCTCAAAGTGTATAATTCTATATAATGGAATATAATAGCAGAGGTGAGATCTCAAAGGATAAGGACTAGTAGCTTGTTATATTTATTACTTAAATTAACTTGGAATATTTAATCCTTTCACCTAGGCTTGCCATTAAAAAAAGTAATGGTGATTGATTCTCAAACCATTCAAGCAAGCAATAATAGGAATAAAAGATGCGAGTTTACTTAAAGCTATGCAGTTCGCAACTAACTGCACTCAAGGTGTTATCTGCCGACCTCCTTGCAAACCCTGCCAAGTTATAACCTCCAAGTTTTTTGTTCGTCAATAGAGTTAGCTACGCAAAAATATTAGATCCTAAAAATGGAGGTGTGCAACACAACATAATGAGATTCAAGCACATGCAGGTATACGCATGGTTTAATTCCTTTCTTAAAGAGGCTTTTAGATTAACTAACATTAACGTGGAAGAGAGTGAACTGGGTATAGAAGAAATTCTCTCAAACTTTATGTAAGTTTTACTCTACTTCGCAGCTTTACTTATTCCAGATATTCCGTTAGAATGTAAGAATTTATACAGTGTGGAAATGAAATATACTGCTTTAAAGCGATAATCGAGTGCAAGTATTAATCGAAGTTGCAGATTTTAAGTGGATAACATTTGTACGAGGCTGACCTTTTGAGAATTCAGAGAGGTAATCCCTGAATGTCAATCTGAAGTGAATCCATAGAAGCACCAAAGTACTTGATTTTGCGGGACAAATATATATCTTTACATGTATATATCTTGTTAAACCTACGAATGAGGTATTGGGTCACGCATCGTAATTCTCTACGACAATCCGACTCCTAATTAATGAACATAAGGTTCTGAAACGGAATCCTCTCTTATCTATGGTCTGTGAATTGATGTTTGTTGAGTAGTTCTGACGTAATGCTTGATGTACGAGTTTTGGTGTGAACTCATAAATGTGCTGACGTCTCATAAGCTAAAGATAAGCACAATTAAGCTGTTTGTTCGTCCGTTGCTGCGCAACGCCATTTTGCGCGGATGTAAATAGCAAGTCAAGTCCAAGCCAGTCATTCAATCAAAGTCTGGTCAGCTGCAAGGTACACCAAAGCAAGATGGTGGCCGTAAGAGTAGCTGGCATCATTCTAACTGTTTGCTTCCTCGTCGCAGTCACAGATGCTGCTTGGGGTTCGATGAGGGGCTCTATGGTAAGCTCTCTTATTAGTATCCTCTCTTGCTGAATAGCCTAAATGGTGAACTGCACCGCGAGCAAATCATATTATAAACAAGTCGAAAGCTTGAACATAAGTCGAAGTAGAAAATATCTCTTGGCGACAAAGAAAGGATGTAAACGCCGGATGCTTTTTTGGCTAACATGTCTACATATCTTCAGAATGCAAGTTCTTCAAGTTATCCAACTTTCATTTAGCAAGTCCTTGACGTCCTATCGCGCACATGTCAGGCGCATATAACGCACACACATAAAACTCGATAAGTCATTGCTAATGGCAGGCCAGTTTTGGAATCCAAGGGCAGAATCGGTGTTGTTGGCGGCTGTATGATGATTTTGGTCGAGGCAAGAATAACAGGATTTTGCTTCGCTTCAAGACAAGAAAGGCACGAATGGTTCCTCCCACATGGTTTTTTTCAACTGCTAGATGTGCATCTCTTTCATAATGGCCAGTCTTTCTAATTTGCCTGACACTGCGTTATAATACATCAGTTGGTTGGGCATCACTCAGTCTTTATTCGATATCCATAAATTATCTCACGGCTTGTCTGTGTGAACTTGATTGCAAAAAATCTTGTATAAAAGTTGCAGCCAGCGATATTTATATGCGTTAAATATGCAATTACTGATGGTAACTAAGAAAAACATTATTGCATTATTGATTCCCAAATCCTAGAGCTTGAACTTCAGAGCTACCAATTTTATACAGTCGTTAACCTATCTTTAAACCTATCGTTAAAGTTTCTGCAAGCGTTCTTTGAAGTGTTTAGGCGTCGGAGTGAGCATTCTCTGAAGGTCACAGAAGAAGTGCTGTGTTGTAGGATACAACAGGTTCGGTTCACCACAATCACATATACCTAAACCCGTACCTGATATTCAGGATTTTAAATTTCGTTTTAGCGCTTCAAAAGACAGAAGCCAGATATCAGTGAAGTTTGGAGGAATTTCGATCGCCGAGAACTTCTTCCCAGACTGCGAGACATCCATCAGAGCGAGAATCTCGGTCCAGTGGATGAAGAAATGCAGGAAGAAAATAGGGTCACGAGAGCTTTGCGTATTTATCAATATGTGAAGGACATATTATCTGAAGTAAAAGAAGTGAACGAAAAAACGAAGGATGAATAAAGCATGTATGTCACCAACAGGCATTTTGTGAAGACGATTTTATGGTTTGATATATCTTTTTTTTTTTTTTTGCTTTATGACTCAAATCTTGACAATGCGGGTAACCGAGCTAAGAACTACATATATTTTTGCGCCCTAGTGCATTGTGATCTACTTGAATTTATAATTAGTAACATATAGCACGAGTTTAAGAGCATTATATATATTTTATCGCGCTCTGAAGTTGCAAACTTTTATGATTAAAAGCGTTACTGGTATTAGGAAAGGTGGCAAGAAATCAGTCAAAGAGCGGTCGTTCCCATCCTCCATTCAGCTCTTCTAAAGCTCATCACCGTCTCTTCCACGGTTACTGTTGGCTTTATATCCACTTACTCCGACTCAAATTGTCGAAGATTCTCTTCATTTCGCAAATTGCAGTTCCCTCAAGAGCACGATTGCACAAAGTCGTTTGCACCAGATACGATTAAGCGTCTCCTTACTTTCATAGCTTTAAAAAGTAATGGAAGCGAGCTATGACTATCAAGCACTGTATTATTTACGTCTGCATTCCGTTTATGACTGTTATTTACTTCTGCAAAATACGTTTCTCGAAGTATCGGGAGAAGCTCAGTCCGGATACTAAATAACATGTGTAGACGATAACTTGATGTGCGAAAGAAAATCTTGGAAGAAAATCGTTGTGCCTGGTATTTATTAAGTCTCGTTTGCAATGTGCTGCTGACTGCGCTTCCATGGCAGTGAATTTCTTTTTAGATGCCCGAAAGTGTTTTAAAGTTTATTTTTTTTCGTGATCAACTCATAGATGGTTAGTTCTTCGTGAAAAGAAAGCAAAGATCGCGAAGGGGTGTTTCAGTCTTTATTAAAGACTAGATGTAAAGCATATGCAAAATCAACTTGACATGTAATTAAAACCTGTCTTGATATAATGGAAGCTCGAAAGGCGGGTATCGGCGCAACGTTTAGTCCTCAGTAATTGCTGCAAGGCGATTGGTCTGATATGACGTATTCTCACATTTGTTGCGATTGCAAGATAGCAACCTTTCAAGAGATGTTGCCCGCGGAAAATGCTACATGATAATGGACGCAAGATATGTTTTTTTTTTCTCTTTGCTAATTGGAAATGTAACCTTAATCCTAACCCACAAGTTAACCCTAACCCTAACCCTAACCCTAAGCCTAACCCTAACCCTAAGCCTAACCCTAACCCTAACCCTAACCCTAACCCTAACCCTAACCTTAAAAACCCCACGAAGACAAAAGCGCACATAAGGATGCATTTATTTTTGGCGTCTTTGAGTTATATGACGTATCCATGAACGATGCACAGTACCATGTAAAGTATATGGACGAATATCCAGACAAATTAACTTTGTTTATGTGCCATTTCTGTTGTTTGAAATGTTCAATAGTAACCAATGAGGCTACGCGGTTGTTGAACGCAGCAGAATCTCTTGAACTCATTCGTGAATGTGATTAGGGGTTAATTTCCTTGGTAACATTTCAATATATCCTGTTCTATGATCAAGGGCCACTGGTAGATAAGCTACTATGACAGCCAAAATTACCTGAGAGAATGTAAGATGAAAAACTCTAGGCTTCAGGTTATGCTGATGTTCTTAAACAAAAGTAAAGCGTTTGAAAAATATTTTACTCCTAGAAATTCAGCATTTTGCTGGGGATCTTCAGGGGTCAAAAATGGGAAGTTCTGTCCGAATTTGACGTAATTGTGACACCACTTTCTGAAGTCCATGTAGCTTCCATCGCTCGCTCAGGCAATCTTTCCAAACGGAATAAATGGTTAAACAACGTTGGCTGCAAAGGCTTCCCATTATTTTCTAAAATTCCAATATTTTGAAACAATGAATCTAAAACGATATGGTACGAATAGCCGTGTTTTTATCCGGTGAATCAGTCATGTCTTATTCTTTCTTTCTTTCGCATTTATTTATGCTCGGTGATGAAAAATTAACCTATCAAATGAAAAACATAATCTAGCTCATAAATGCAAGAGCTAACTATACCGAGAAAAAATAAATAAGAAAAAGCAATCAATATCTGAGTTTGTAATAACCAGGAAAATAAAAATTATACCCTGCTAAACCGAGAAAAATCATCTCAATGCTATTCAGTAAGTCTTCAAATATAAAACGTTTGCTCACATACGGTACAAACGCACATGGAGGCATCCCAATTTTTTATATTTAACTTCAAAAGACTTTCATTCGCACTTGACTTAATATGCTCCGGAAGTGCGTTCAAAACCCGTTAACTAGAGTATTTATACTTCGTGAACCGAAAGTAACTTGGTTTGGTTTTGGCACGGCGAGGTTTAGGGGATATCTGGGCAAATGCCTGCCATTAAGAAAATTTCTTTCATAAGCACTGGGATTATGTTGTTGATCGTTTTAAAGACGTCTAGGCATATGGCGCGTAGCCGTCGAACTTCCATTGTAAATTTATGGGAGATTGCAAGTAGGTCATCGTATGTGGCTGAGTAATTGTTGTATACGAAGCGAAGGGCTCGTTCTTGTAGTCTTTCAATTTTGGATAAGGACGCTGCAGAGGAAAAGTGCCACACCAAGGGGCAGTACTTAAATTTGAATAGATGTAGCTCTCGATTAGTGCCTTTCTGGCAACAAGGCTTGATTTTAATCCTATTAGGTCGTTCGGTTGAGCTGCAGCAGCCTTGCAGATTTTGCGTCGTTGAGTAAGATTGTGCCACTGAGCGTGCAGAGCAAAAATCTTTTTTGCTAAAATGGTGGAGAGACTTAGACTAGGACTATCTGATCTACAATTACCTGATAGAAAAATGACGTAAAATGAGATTGGAGTTTCGAAAAGTCACAATTTTCACGGAGGCACTGGCAACAAAACAGTGATGTGTAGGGTATTGCCACATACAAAAGTTTTCTTCTCAGAACCCCAACTGATCCTAACCTGATCCAGGTCTTATGTACAGCGTACATCATCGTGGGTAACCTCCCCTTTAGGAATAGAGGGAAGGGCGAACTGATCCACGTTCAAGTTTTGCAAAGGGCTTATAACAAAAGCTTTTAATTGTTTGCAAGACACTGTTGTCACGTAAGAAGATAGCTTGGAAATCACATTCGCAGAATCAAAAGGCCTCAAAGATTATATTTTGCCACTTCTTGCAGTTTCTAGTCAACATTGAAAGAGGAAATGCTAGTTTAGATACTGAATATAAACATCCTCCTGCTTGCTTAAACATCTGGTCAACGAAGAGCCTTCAGCTAACAAATATATCCACCATCGTCCCAATAGACGAACGAAAGATTTGTGGATATAGTAAGGGGAAACAAGTTGTTTTATCTAATATAGCGGATCCTTCCTACGTCAACTCCAATCCAAGTTACCAGCTTCTAAAGTATTAAAATTAATTTAACTGATTGTGCCATGGCTGATGAAGATGGAAGATCTCTTGGATTCGTTGCAAAATATGCGTTACGTAAAGTAATTGCGCAAACGTGGGTTGAATGCTTTCCACAATTTATATTAGCTCACACCCAGTCTTAGGGGCAAAATTACTTGAAAATTAAGGAGCATATTTCAGTCAAACTATTCGCATCGGAGAATAATTCAAGGATTTAAATGACTTATTGTGAAGGTGAGAAGTGAATTTTAAGTTTAGCACTAAAAACTCATAGTCTAATTGGATTTCTCGATTTCATCTTAGTGTCCTACAACTGCAAAGTTTCTTTAAAAGGTCCTTGTTACTTCATTTCGCGTTAGATGGCTAAATTCGCTATAGCGCCTTCTACGATTATGATTTAATTCCTGTTTGGTAGGATCTGGTGCTTGGATCACCGAACTATTATTTATAACTTGTTTTCGAGAGTAGCTTGTGAATAAGCGATATATTATAAATATGAATATATAATACATATGTATATACATATATATAAAATAATAATAAATGAAAAGCGCTATCAAATGAGTATGTCTATCTATAGACCACAAGTTGCGAACCAACTTTCGAACGAAGCAGCACAACTCGTAAAGTAAATTGCAAATCTTAAGCATGGAACCTGACAACAAACTGTCTATCAGGAACATAGATTACTCTAAACATTAGTATACTCAGTCAGACATGACATGGATGGGTGGTACGAGCTAAACCTACAGTAGGTCACATACGAATGAAGCTTCGTGCGTGACGCTTGTATATCATGACCTTGTTGTTGTTGTTGTTGTTGTTGTTGTTGTTGTTGTTGTTGTTGTTGTTGTTGTTGTTGTTGTGGTTGTCTGACAAGCATGTCAAGCAACAACTTACAGCAAGCAGCTTTAATTGCGCACTGGCAACTGTAAGAAGTGGTATGAGGTGATTCCCACTTCCCTCGCATGGAACTATGCCAGTCGGTTTTGTCTCCATGTTTATGTGATGTTTGGTTGCGTGATGGAGTGCTTGCGCGTCTGTGTGTTAGAGTGCTTGCGGTTAAGTATGTCTGCGTGACTGCGTGTTTAATTATTTGTATGTCTGCGTGTTTGTTTGTTTACCTGTCAGTGTGTTTACGCGCTTGCATGTCTTCGTGTTGGTTTGAGTACGTGTTTGCGTGCTTATGTGCTCATCCGCTCATCGAAGAGACAGTCTGAAGAAATGTTTTCCTAGGTTAAATTATAGTGCAAACGATTGATTATTCTCTCATCTCCCGAATACTATCCCAAGAAAACGGGTATTTTATACTGTTAAGGCGACGGGCTATTTTAAGGGATTCTAAAGAAATTCAAGAGGAAAGCAAAGTTGACAATGCATTGATCAGTTATAATCTAGATCACTAAAACTAATTACAATATGGTCACATTACACACGTCGGCAACAAAGTCTTCACAAACATTCCTTTAATCTAAACTGGCCTGAAAATTTCTATGTCTAGTTCTTCGAGAAAATCTATCGAAGGACTGAAAATGCGGTCATGTTTGGCAATTTTCTCGGGCAAAATCCCACGGGATAACGCACAAAAAAACTAGTTTCGTGTAAATCCACATGAATTCGAAAAAATGAAAATATTCTAAGAGTGTCCTAGAAGTTTGAGAACTTTCGCATTAAAAATGAACTCGCTTCCTGAACATGCTATAAATTTGTGACAAGAGCTTTTGATGAACGGTCCTTGTCCGCTTTTGACGACGAAAGTTCGTGTTCTCACAGTAGTCGCCATCTTTATTACCCGGCCGACCGCCTTTCTTCTTTTCACAGGATATGTAACTGTCTACATAATTCGAAAGAAAATAGAACGGAGACTGACCCTGAGAGATGATGTGATAGTGGAAGTCTTTGATATCGAAATCGTCGCCGAGTTGCTCTCTCGCTCTGTTTCGAAACGAGATCAGGGTTTGCTGGCCAACCATGTACGATGTAGCTTGCCCCGGGTTGCCTAAGAGCGGACCATATCTTTGTTTGGAAAATAAGAACTTCCATTCTGAAAAATCCAATTTTTATGAATAAAATCTCCTCCTCAAGAATGCCATAGAATATATTTGGCAAGTAAAAGCGACTGTTTCCAGCTCGCCTACTGCGATCACTCTACGTGATTGGTTGAGACACATTCTTTATTGGGTTATGGTAAATGGGTCACGTGCGCAAAATCACCTCATTATAATTAAGAATCTCACAGACTCTAAACTTATCTAATAACTCTCAGATTAGAACTCTCAAACTTTTCAATGTGTGTCAATTCAGGCAATCTGTGTTGTACGAAGCGGATCGGGTTAGCAGTTAAGCCCCAAGTGCCGTGCAAATGATGAGGCATGGCGCTGCATAAATGTTCCGCAGCTCCCTGTGGAAGCAAGCGTATCGAAGCTTACCTTGATATCGGGTGATTTCCTTCCTGGCCGTGTCCGAGTCATCCCACGTGTACTTGTGGAACAACTCCAGCGCATCATCTCTGCTCATGTTCTTCGAATGCATGCCTACGTCGACGATGAGTCGCAGAGCTCGCCATATTTGCCACTTCAGCTGTCCGTAGGTCTGCATTTTATCGTGCTTTTCCAGAAGGTCCGTGTCGTTAGAAAGAAGAGGATTCTCGGCGTACACTCCCCAGCCCTCCGAAAACGCAGGGTAATAGTCAACCAGATCATTAATCCAACTTGAGATGCTATCGCAATGATCTCCAAAGTTTTCCAGAAATCCTTGGATCTAATGACGAGTATAGATTGATAAGAATTATATACAGCTCTCTAGGATCTTGGAGCAGGGCTGGTTGCTCGATAGGCATCTTCTACTTGTCTTGAATACGCAAATTAAACTAAATGTAGACGAGCTTTTGCAAAAAAAAAAAAACAAAAAAAAAAAAAAGACAGAAGAGGTGATGAATTTGCCGAATAACAAAGCAAAGCAACATTTCGGGAGGGGCAATGATATCTTAGAAATAATACCACCAAGAACATGACAAAGGAAAATCAAAATCTTCCGTAAAGGGATTTTTTACGACCATTTACCCAGCTAGAGCTGGATGATGTAAACGTAGAGTGATTGTTGATGTCATGGTGCCTCATGACTTCTGGCTACGAACGCCATGTAAAAAATGGAGAAATTCCTCGCATGTGTGAAAGTCCTCTTTACATGCTTATATTAAAGAACTGTAAACACGCACACACACACACACACACACACACACACACACACACACACAAACACACAAATGACCACATACATATGTATATA
>QQSS02204903.1:0-11850 GCA_003687565.2 Craspedacusta sowerbii
AAATTTAATGGTTTGATAACTTATGACTTCTAATAAACCCGCCTATGCTTGAATTTCACTGGATGATTTATCTTTTAGCTATGAACCAGCGCTGCTTACATAAAATAGTCGTAAATACGGAGATATCCAGTTTCGTGCCCTAGATATTTGGAATCGGGAATTTTCGGGAATTTTTGCTGACGAGGGGAGGAATTTTTTAGTTTGAAAACGGGAATTCCCGGTGCCCTTGCCCAGTGGCAATATTCCATTATAAACCGTGGCGAGTTTTTATTACAGATCAGTGCTGCTTACTAGCAAACCCAGGTAGCAAACACGTCCATTGTTTTTTGTTTTCTTTCTTTTTTTTTTTGGAGGAAGAATTGATTTCGTTGGAACCTTGTTCGCACTGCGGAATTTTATCTCATACCGAAATGATCTCCGCATTGCCCATGGAATGGAGGTAATTAAATTAGTTAAGGAATCTAAGCCCCATGATTTGTAAATTGTGTGTTATCGATCTCCTTTGTGCAGAAATAACATTTACAAGGGAATCTGGATAAAAAATTTAATTTCTGAAAAACTTTTCTGGAGACACTCTGAATTCCGAGTTTACCATAATTGTTTTCTACTAAACCAAGACGCGAACTAGACTGCTTGCGATGCTTGCCTAAGCAAGCACAACGACCTGACTCCATACCTTTATGTATTTCACGCGCTCACTAGCGCACACCGTCCAACAACAACACAGCCCAAGTATAGCAAGATAGTTACTACAACGCTCGTAACTGCGTCTTCGTTCAAAGCACCCCAAAAATCACCCAATGAAACTGACATTGAAGGAATTAAGATCTTACCAAAAGATCATTCTCATAAGTAGCTGTATGTGACATTGCAATAGCATGCATTAATGCAGAAAGGATCTGATCTTACGATTACCAGCTTAAATTATAGTTGCATGTTGTCTCTTATATTTTGTCTATGTTCAAGTTCTTTCTATGATTTTAAGTAATATTTTTTTATTATTGGAAAGCCACATATGATTAGGGTGGAATCAGTTATGAATTTGTTTAAATAGGTTCTGGTTGATGTGCGCAAGTATTCTAGCTGGTAGAGGGTCTATTCATTTCATCTCCGTGCTTGGTTTGTCTAAATTTTTGTCTTTCCTATACCCTGAAATCACCGCAATGTGTGAAAGGTATGTGCACTTAGTTTCAAACCTACCGATTCTAAGCTGATTTGGACGTGAACATTCTGGTTAGTAATTATCAATTTTGAAGGTTTGGCTCCTGATGTTATTTAGTCACAACATGTCGGTATTTGTAAATTGAGTTCTTACCATGGATAAGCCGTAAAACATGGTGGCCACTACTCGAATAGGCCTAGTTAGTGATCTCCTTTCACTTTTCATGAAACCTAATTGAAACAATGTATCTTTAAAGACGTGCAAGACTAGTAGCAATAAACTCTTTCGTTGCTTTTGTTCTTGTTAATTGGTGTATTATGTCACAAAAATGCACCACTTAAACATGACAGCACAGCTACAGAAAATGCATGTACAGATCTAACATTTTAATTTGACCAAATCATGGGGCGGTCCTGAAAGCACCGAAGGAGATTGTAGCGCTTTAAGAGCAGGCTCAGTGTTCCGAATCGATTGACTGTTGTTGGCTTCGTTGTGGGTTCCGTTTATGGCCGTTCATTTAATGATTTCCTGAGCTGGTTGGGGCTCAGCGGGTCATGGTGGCTTTTCAGAACAGGCGGTTTTATGAGACTTTAATACACTTGTTCTCGGCACCGCATCTTCGTCTAATCGAATAAAGTAGAAAGCATTGACAATCTTGCAAAGAAACTTGCTTTTTTTCATGGTTCGCGCCAGTTTTCGTTGGTTATGGCCTGGTATTGGCAATGCGGGAGACACTCCACTGCCATGCCTGTCGCATACCACCGGAGAGAACCGTTTCCACTTTGTTTCTTAACTACCACGGCGTCGCAAACATTTCGGGGACTTGTATCCCTATGAGACAGCAGGTGATGTTTTTTATGCATTTTGCAGCACTTCACAATCCCATCGCTTTGTGGGAAGTGAGCGGAGGAAATAGAATTAAGTATTCCACATTTTTGCAGAGTCGTTTATAATGGTGGTTAATGAATGGAGGTCCGCCAGCAGTAGACAATTCTTCTACATGGTTTAAATTAAGGAGTATCAGCAAAAGAATTTACATAAAACATTGGTTTTTGGGCGATTGATGCAGCTGATCTCAGTCTAGCTTAAACATCTGTCAGAATAGATGATAAAAGTTTTACCGGCCAAATTGTAAAAATGTGAAAATTGTAACTACTGTTCATCGGACAGGGCATTCGGGACGCAGGCCCCACATCAAAGGTTTGCAGTATTGGGATTTGGTGACTTCATTGCAGTGATTAAAGTGATCATGTCTATGCTAAATTTGGTGGTGCATGCAGGACCAAATGAAGCACTGACGGTCGTTTGCTTTGATTCAGTTCATGACCTGGTGACCAATATGCAGCTATTCTAGAAGAGTGCGTCACAGGTCACGTAGTTTGAGTGGTTTTCCAGCGGCAGGTATCAGACATTCAATGGAGTATGTTATTCGGGCAGGGGCCAGGTCTTTGCAGCTCATAAGGGACATCTTTTTACACGAGAAAGAAGAAGTTCAGTATTTTGTGCTAAATAACAAGGCGTACTGATTGTCTGATTAGGAATGTTCTCGGATCTGCGAGCCGTGCTGGGCTTGAGTGCGCGAGTTAGCCTTTAGGGCTGCTGGCTCAATATCATTGGCCAACTTGACAGTGGGTTGTCTCGAAGGAAGGCCAGGTAGGTGGGATATTGCGTCGAGGATTCGATCCATTTTAAGTGTTATCGCAAAGACGGAGAATTTGCATGCCAACGCTTCCAAACTTTTAGCAGCGTTCAATTTGAGATCTTGTCAGGGTCTTTGTCTTTGAATATTGGTATGAGTGGTTTGTAGTCGACTGCTACAATTAAATTCGGGCAGCCAAAAACGAAGATGCAGCAACTTTAAAGACCGAATAAGAGCACAAACGCATCCGCTTCCACGGCTGCACATCCATTGTCAGCCAACTACTTCCACCACACAACCCACTTCAAGAATTTCAAGTACTACCATCTAACAAGTTCCCACTACAACGTCTTCAGGTTGGCTTGTCACTTTTTTGGCTGAGAATGAAAAAAACCTGAGAATGAACCCCGGAAACAGCGTCATGATATGACGCCTCGTATCTAATGCCCTTCTTGTTCTACTTGCAACTCAACTTCTTACACCTGCATGTTCATAAAGGTCAAGGGAGCATAAATAAAATTTGCAAAATAAAGGCACCATAAATAAAATTGCAAACTTAGTGGCCATGCTTTGTTTGCAGCTCGGTTCATGGAATTGAAATTTTTAAAAATAAAGGTATAAACCGAAAATCGGCAGTTAAACTTATCACCATGTGCATGCACCTTATCACCATATACAAGGAGGAGCAAATGCAGATGCCAATCAGTCTTTTCTGGTCAGCTGCTTAGGTTTATGAACTATAAATAAAGTTTCTGTTTTCTAATCCCTTTCACTTTGCGTCGCAACTGACACAGCGATGCGCTTGCATTCACTAATTTGAGGGAACATTATACCCATTTTTTTGTAATTAGCCGATATGAAACTACATATCAAAAGTGGTGACCCATTTGTAGACCCTCATTGTGGCGTTTTTGCCGAAAAATGCAGCTGCAAGAGATCATTTGTTGGAACGAAAAGCAGCTCTTCTACTAATCACACGGGATTAGAACACCGCCTAAAACAAGCTCTCAAGCCATTAAGAATTTTTGAAAGAACCTGATTGTAACTAAATGATGCAGTTTTCGCTATTAATTGACTGACTGTTTCATTAGTTCGTTTACTGGATGGTTTTATCAGGAAAGAACGTACAAAGAAGTCCAGAGAGCTCCGGAAAATTAAACCAGTTCTTGAAATGTCAAGGTAGACACATTAATACGTCGAATCGCCAAAATTTTGATAAACATTGAGTAGTCCCTTCCTAGGCTAAGACACAGGTTGCCAAGAAAATATTGCAATGTTGGCAAATTTCTAGATCGTAAAAGCTATTATACATTTAATATAAAACTTAGCAGCGACTCCACTGAGTAAATGTTCGTAAAAACGATCAGCAATGCAATCATTCCAAACAATAGATAGTAGCCTTCCAGTAAAATAATCTTAGACCGAGTGCTACTACATTTAAGTGCAGGTTAAGAAGAGTGTAAGATATAAAGTGACGAGATAAACGCACGCTGGACGTCAGCCGAGGAAATGGTAACTTGTAGGACTCGCTCGACCGATTATGATATAATTAAAACGAGAGCTTGCTGCGATAGCTTTTCATATTCGAGAAAGCGGACAATATGCCACCTTAAAGTTAAGTGGTTTGATTAGACTTTTTAAACAATATAATCTTATTTACTGCCATTCTGGTAACAGTTGATTTTATTTCAATATGATTGTACTCATCGTTGACTTTCGCTCTAGCAGATATTGCTTATGTGCAGTCCAAATCTTTTACTATGGATCACGCAAAAGATTCTGAAAGTTGTTTGCCTTGTTTACGAGCATGAAATAAGTTTAGGATATTGAACCAAAGGGAAAGAGGTAATCGTATACCCTATGCCAAAAGTATTCTCAGCTACAGGAGTAATCAACGTTACTCTTCAGATCAATGAGGGCATTAATCTACAGTTTACTCCTTTGCAAGAGCTACGTTGGAATTGGTCTGAGATGAGGTAAACACGAGGCATTAGGCTTTCAATCGCCATGTCCACTTGTCTGCAGTCGTTCCAATGGAGAAGCTTTCGCTGTTATATCATTTATTTACTTATTATGGAAACCCCAATCCTATTTCTAACCATCTGAATAACCCTAATCCTAAATTTAAAACTTTCCCTAGAAAGCTCGAGCAATGCTTCAAGCAATTGAAAGTTTCTATAAATTAAAAAAATTATTTCCAGCTAGTTAAAGAATTCTGACATGCGTCACCACACTGAGGTATGTCATATGGCCTATGTTTCAGGAGTGACCGTTAGCTTTACGGTATCCAGTGATCGACCTGTTTATGGTTCATGCAGCATCCGTGGGGCGAATAAAGCAAGGGCCACGAAAACTGTGGTCTGCGAAGCGACGGCCATTATGTGCCACTCATTTCATTCAATGCATCTGAGCCAAGCTTTTGGTTTAAGATTCATAAGGCGAAAGGTTATGAATTAAATCCCTAGCGTGAACTATTTTTTGATATGTAGACCATATTTTTTTGCGACTGGAAATGTCACAGTTTCATGTGCAGTGAGTGATTCAAGCCGTTTATGGCTTATGGTAATGTCATAACTTCCATTATTGCTTCGCTTCCATCTTGTCTTCTTTGGCACACGTTATTATGGTATTGAAACTGCATTGGTTATGAATGGCTTATAAATGAGTTTATACCTTTTCGTTCTTCAATTAGATGCAGTTACAGATTCATTTAGTCAATACCATATTGAATGCTTCGGTGGTTGTGAAGAGCTGTGTTGTTGCCGTGATTGCCTTTTACCTCCTTGGACTCATTCCTGGCATTTATTCATATCTTTGTATTGCACCTGGCTAGTAAGGCTAATACTTTGTTGACTATTATTGTAACATTGGTTATGAAAGTTTAATGGAAGGGTTGTGATCGTTTGGCTGTATCTATACATGCAAGCCCAGCATCTCCTATGAGATGATTCTCATGTCTGGTTATTGCATCTCGACAGTTGCATTGACGGTCTTGTGGCTTATTTACTATTGTTTGGCATGGTAACAATGCAAAGCAAGGTATCATTCACAAAGAATGATGGCAACTTGTCTGTTGTTTGAATACTGATTGTATTAGAATGTGCTGTTCGAAGGTGCTGTGTCAGTATAGGTAAATGAAAAAATTATGAGCTGGTCTTGCCATTCTCCCATGCTTGCCAACTATAATGGCCATTGCTGTTTATTTAGTCTTTTGCCCCCGTACTTCAGAATATGGACCCTGGCCACTGGAGTTGTTATGGAAAGTAGTATAATCAATGTAAGTGCTGCATATGGCGTATTTTCTTAAATTCCTCTGGTACTTTGAAATTTCTCTGTCAGTTTGGTATGGGGCTTAAAAATGGTGTGTAGTATGAAAATGCATGTGTTTCACATGTCTAAGATGTTAAAAGTACTTAATTACAAATTTTGTCTAATCTTTTATCCAAAGCAAAATTGGTATAATCTTATCTTATCTTTTCTGTCATATGATGTTTGTCTTGCACTGCATCTAATATAAAAAGCTCTAGTCTTGTTTATCAATCGAATTATTTAAATTATTTTATTATATTTTATTTACTTTTACTTTCTACGAGATCAGGAAGTTGGAAGTTTCTTACTGCTGAAAAATGAGTTCATCCAAAGACTTGTCTGAAAAGTATTTTATGGTGTTTAATAGTTGACCTTCTGATAAACTCAGCATGAAGTGATTTAGTACAAATCCTTCTGAATTGGCCTTGAAATGGATAGCCCCTGGCTTGTTTCATCAGTGTGGCAGGTTATTCACTGTTTTTTGTTTTTGCCTTCATTCATTGTCCGTTGTCTAGCTCGGAGTGCGAATAGTTTACTTATGTTTCTTGGAAGCTAGCATTGTGTGTCTGAATATTTGCAGATCTTTAAATTGTAAAAATTGCTGCTCTCAGTTTTCTTTTAATAGGCATGATTGTATTGTATTGTAATTTAAAATTATAGCCTCATTGCCATGACTTGACCTTGGTTATTGTGCTTCATATGGTACTTATATCTTGTGAGGCTGTTTGCGCTGAGATAGCTGAGTTTCCTCAGTTTTGTATTGCACTATTTAAGTGATCTTCATTGACGTTCTGATTGCCTTCCTTGTGCTTTTGCTAATTTTTGTTTTAATTGCTGCAACAGCAGCAATAGCAGTTGTCTACAATAGGGTCAATATTCTTATCTTGTTAGATTGCTTGTGTCATGATTATGCTGACTTAAAAGCTTATTTGTATATTTTTGGTAGAAAAATCTTCTAAATTGCTTTTTTGTTGAAATGCATAGGTGTTGGTTGATATTCCAGTCCTTGTCATCTGTGGAAGTCATCTTGAGCCACTCTGGGGTGCACTGGAGCTTCTTGTAAGGAAAGACTTTTTAAGTTAAATCTTAATGCTGTGAGCTCATAGATACCTTTGAGTTGATTCTCCTTTGAATATTCTTACTATATCCTTAAATGCCTCTTAGTAAATGGCTGGCCACGGAGATAGAATTCTGTTTTGCTCCCGTAGAAGTATATGGCACTGACTAGAATCTTTTCACAGTCAAGATGTCACACCAGGTAGTCCCGAAGAACATGCTAATGTGAGACTGCCGAAGTTGCTCAAATAAACCCGAATATGCTGGGGCGTAAAAACTGTTTGGTTTAGGTCCCAAAAATTAGGATGGACGCATTTTCCTGGGTAACATCCCTTTCGTTGTGTGTTAGCCTAACCCATGTACTTCTTTCGTCTCTTCTCCATCTGTTTAGCCCTAGTATTGTTTGAAGGCGCGAGAAATTGCCTTGATTTCTCTACTCCTCAATGCAATTAAACATGTAAAAAAGTGCAGTGCCTGAGGTAGAGTTCAGTGTCTGAGCAAGTTAAGGTTGTATGTCGCGTGGCTTTATAGCGAGTTGGTTAATCATCATGCCTCCGAAATTTGTTTTGTTGTTTGGCCGCCGCCACCTGCCGGACTTTTTTTCTTCTGGAGCTTCTTGTAAGGAAAGCCTTTTTAAGTTAAATCTTAATGCTGTGAGCTCATAGATACCTTTGAGTTGATTCTCCTTTGAATATTCTTACTATATCCTTAAATGCCTCTTAGTAAATGGCTGGCCTCGGAGATAGAATTCTGTTTTGCTCCCGTAGAAGTATATGGCACTGACTGGGATTGGAACAGTGTTTAGCACTTCATTAGTATCACTTGCTCTGTATGCTATCACTGGAAATCACATGTTGTGGTAAGTAAGTAACCATGTTTAAATACCATGTGAAGATTTGTTTTAGAGAGTTTTTTTAAAAATGCATAGATTTATAGAAAGACTCTTGGGATTCTAGAATATGCATGTCTGGCATGTTGGGTTTACCTTATCTTAGACTGTTCTATCCAGAAATTAATTCATTTGAATAAAGATCCAGAAAATTAATTTTCCAACAACAGCTAGTAAATAAAATTGTCTTTGATTATGGTCTATTGAACAATTCTTTGCATTGATGTGGAGTAGAGACTTAGCATATTACTTGAAGGCTTTGGTACCTGTTTTGCTGACCAGGATTCAGAGTAATGACATCGGTCACTTCTAGAGCTCTAATTTTTCTGACGTTGCAACTAGTTGGTAGCTTTTGGTTGGTAAATGGAATATAGATTTCGAGAAAATTTCTCAACAGAACGTATTATATTTGAAGTTTCTAGAAGTCCAGAATTTAGAGTACGCTGCCCAAATTTGCAAAATGGTGTTGTGCCTGTACTGCTTGACTATGTGGTTTGGCTATAGATTTCTTTAAATTTGCTGATTTAAAAGTCTGTGGGTGACACGAAAAAGAGTTCTGACTGCATTTTAAATGATTTGCTGAGCCTAAGTGCTCGACATTTTCAGCTTTTTAAAATTTGGCCAATGCGCTCTGCTGCTTAATGCTGGTCATGTATGCAGACAATCATTGGCAGCTGATGATCAGTAGTACCATACCTTATGTGCCATAAGTCTGAATGGTTCTTATTACGAACTCGCCCTACCGATTAAAAGGCTAAAGATGAGTAAGCAAGTAGGACTTGGTTTTCTTATGGTCTCGTGTCTTTATTTTTGAAGCGAATTGAGAAGCTAGATTTGGGTCAGCTGTGTCATAATCGTCAGATCAGCCTAATAACAGGGCTAGAAACACGTTGAACTTGCCATAGTCCAGTTACAGCCTTTGCTATTTATTCCGACCTGTTTCTACAATCTTTTTTTCCAGTCCCAGTGTCATCCTATTTCTAGTTTTTTTATCGATAGTGTCTTGTGAATATGCAAACTGTTTCAGGCAAGAAGCATTTGTAGTGGCATTTGCTTTTGGGTCTTGCGGTAGAGTTTCGGGCTTCACGAGACTGATTTTGCATGCAGTGAAGCACAAGTTGCTGCTTTCCCCTTCGACACGTACTATTGTGTACGCTGTGGTAACCTGCGATGATTGGCACTTTGACAGCAACCTGTATGCGATATTGAATGAGCTGAAGTGGTTTGTGGGGAGGCAAACCCATGCAAATGTCGGAAGTATCGACTCAATTGCCTGAAAATGCCCTATTAAAGTAGAATAAGAGGAAGGAAGGTTGTTTTTTTTTTGTTTTTCCCTGCAGGTTTGTTCAGTTCTCTGGAATGGCTGGGGTTCTTGGAGGCGTCGCAGTGGCATTCAAGCAAGTAACTCCAGATCAGCAAATCAATGTTAGATTCAAGGTCTTTCGTGGTCAGGTAATGTGGGCCTTATTGTTTGTGTGATGGTCTGTGTTTTTGCCGGCGTATCTGTGCGTGTGTTAGTCTGTATCGTGTGCGTATGTGTGCGTCTGTCGGTCTGTATTGAGGGTATTGTGCGTTGCTGTATGTTTGTTTGTGTTTGTGCGTGTTTGTCAATGTGTTTGCGTGTTTGGTTTGGGTAGAGTCATTTATTTGCTATAGACAAGTTGATAGACACACAGCCAGGCAAGCAGGCTTTCAGGTTATAGCGTTTGATTGGGTCGGTGTGAGCTCTCTATGTTTGTGTTTGATACGTTATTGTCTTGTGACCTGCAGGATCTTCCGCTCATTGCCGTGCTGACGTCGGTGTTTCTATCAGTTGTTCGATTGTTGTCGTACACCCAGCCGATAATGGTCTTCTCGGGGATATTTGTTGCGTGGATCTATCTACGATTTTACCAGCCACGTGGTAAAGGGATGAGAGGGGACATGAGTGAGATGTTCGAGTTTTCGACATTTTTTCCTCGCTCTTTGAGGTATTATTACAATCCGTGTTTCCAGTGCCTTAGTATTTGTTCCTCTTACGAAACTTATGTGAGGATGCGAGCTTCAGAGTAGTTGCGCTATGCTTTCACATGCATATGATTGGTTGATCTTGCGTTTGTGGGGTTTGAGCTTCGCTGTGACTGGAGCCTGGAAACTAGTTGAAAGATTTAGAAACTCGCCGGCAGTGCTTGCGCTACGTGAACATTGGCAGTGCCTAGGTGAAGTAGCTATCTGCGAGTTCGGCTGGCGGACGGTAACATTTTCGTGCAATAACCGATTTAGATTCTGTCTGGGCTTTATTTAAGTTCTTATTAAGCCTTCAGGGTGGCCTCTAATTCGATACGAGGGGTACCTGCCTACCGCCAGGGTTACCACTGGGCAGCTTAGTAGGTGTGGTCTCGTTGGGGTTGGGGTTAGGGTCAGGGTTAGGGTTAGGGTTAGATTTAATCTCGTTGGGGTTGGGGTTGGGGTTGGGTTTTGAATGCGTTGGGGTGGGCGTTGGGTTTTTAATTCGTTGGGCTTTGGGTTAGGGTTTGGGTTAGGGTTTGGGTTAGGGTTTGGATTTGGGTTAGGGTTAGGGTTAGGGTTAGGGTTAGAGTTAGTCTCGTTCGGGTTGGGGTTGGGTTTTGAATGCGTTGGGATTAGAGTTAGGGTTAAGGTTAGGGTTAGGCTCGTTGGGGTTGGGTTTTGAATGCGATAGCCATAACGCCTTGAACGTCTGTATGTTTAACCTGTTACTAGTGTATGCACTTGTAAATGAATATGGCACACATTTTGCGTGACGCTGGCAACGTGGATCCGTACGCCTCTTGCAGCATGCTGGGTTGTGAGATTACTGAAATCTGACGGGAAAAGCTGCTCGTCTGGTGTCTCAGTATTATCTCTATTAAGGATCGTGTGTATTCGTAATTATGTGCGTAATATCCTGTTATTGTACAGGTAAGGTTGTAGGTGTTTTGACTTTAATGGTTTCATAGTTATTAGCTGTGTGCTGTGCTCCATAGCGCGCATTTGATTCATTTTGGTTATACGATGCAGGCCGCTAGTTGGAGCGTTATCTGGTATGATCTTTGGTGCCCTCGTTCGATTGAGGCTGTGCAAAACTCCTGTGCGGACTTACGATGTTGGCGCCCCTTCGTCCATAACCATCAGCTTGCCAGGCACTGATCCGGTCGATGCTGAAAGGCGGAGGTAAGAAAGCGTTGGCAGTGTTACCTCTCGTTGCGTCACCGCTTGCCTGGAAGTGAACTGCCTGCATCGTCCTTGCTTTCCATTTCATTGCAGTATCTGTTATCCTGTTTTCTTACCGATTTTACAGGCTTATTTTGGGTTTTCAGGAAAAAGGCTTTGCGTGCCTTGAACGAGCGCTTGAAACGTTTGCAAAATAATGCTAAACTCGAGAAATCAAGCGAAGAGGATTGGCCGACGATGGAGGACGAGCTCGATAAGGTTAACGATTCGGTAGCCATAAAATTAGAAGAAGCGCCTAGTAATGACGATGTTTTGATATCAGTGGAACTTTTGAAGCCCACATAACTTCGGTGATCCCCAGCGAATATGGTATTGGCTGTTATAAGCGACTATAGTAGACACTGTAAATCTTGTGCAAAAAGGAATTGTATTCACATGTGCGTATTCGCCAACATGCCCTCTGTCAATTTTGGTAATTGTTTGTGGGCTTCTGCAGGGTTAACTTTTGAAGAAAACGATTGCGTTACACCGCAAGATCACTCATGCCTGCATGCATGTATGCATGTATGTATGTATGTATGTATGTATGTATGTATGTATGTATGTATGTATGTATGTATGTAT